>JANIJI010000061.1:3685000-3750000 GCA_024500535.1 Leptonema lineaticorne
CCCGGTTCACCTTATCTATCCCAAACGTTTCGATCAAATGATAAATATAAATTCAAATTTATATATTAAATGCGCATACAAACTATTATATAAATAGACGATTACAACCTTTTTCGAATTTTTATGATCAAATATATTAAAATTATAGTTTTTTTTTCTTTGTAAGAAAAATGTCTTTATCATACATTTTCATAAGAATAAAAATTCTTAAACTCGGCTTTATTTTTATATTAATTTCAAAATATTTTTATATAAAATTTCACTAACATGACAAGAGTTTTTAGACAAAAATTTTGGAAATTAATGGTAAAAAAAAAAACAGAAAAAATACATGAAAATTTTAGTGTTTTTTATTACATATATAAATTAATTTAAATAATTCAATTACATTATAATGTTCTAATCGAAGAAATGTTTCTTTTAATTTTAGATAAAATTGCATTAAAGCACAATATCAGATTTCAGCTTCGTTTCTGTTATTTTTAAGAAAACACGTTTGCATTTTTGACATAATTAAATGATGAAATTCTAAATCAACATATTGCTTCAAATTACCTTATTAATTAGCATTTTTTATTAGAGTTGTTTTATCTTTTAATATGTGATGTATCTCTTAATTACACTATCTTATTTTTTTTTGAGATAATATAAAATTATTCATAAAAGATAGTTTACTCCTGTATTGAAAAATGAGAACGTAATAAATATATATAAATAAAAGCATTAAGAATCAATAAAACAATATCAAATATAAGTATAAAAACTTATCTTTTCATGTTGTAATAAAAAATCATTACACGTTTTAAATAAATATAACAATTGTAAATATTAAAATGTTCTAATTTTGAAAACATTCTACTTTAATATAATAACAAAAATATATTAATAACTATGGGTATAAGTAATTACTATATGAAATCACCAAATATTATACAAACTGAATCGATAACATTAAGAATATAAATCTATTTTGTCCAAACAATATTCTTTATGTTTTAACTTTAATCAAACTGAAGTGTGATGTGTTTTTTTTATATTAAAATTTTAAGTTTATTTTTTTATATTTATATAGTAATTATTAAATGTATAACTTCACGTTTTCATTGAGAAATTTGCGTTTTTTGTATTTATTTTTACTCCTTTCTCACTGGTATTAATTTAATCAAAAATTGAATATAATATAAAATAAATCATTCAAAAAGCTTCATAAATTTTACAATATATCGTATATATACCATAAATTTACGATTTTTTTATACATAATTATTTTTGAAATTAAATGTTAGTATTGTAACTGCAATTATTATTTTATAATTATAAATTTATTAATAATTAATTGGTATTTATACATTATATGAAGGTAGTCATATAATTACAATTTCAAAATTGCACATACCCAAATATCCATTAATATACATTTTTGAATCAGTTTCATCAAATGTATAATTTCGAAGAACTGAGAATTTCTTTATATTTCTAAAAAAATAACATCCTAGAATTAATTTTATTTATCAGCATTAATCTAATTTCTACTAAATATGATCTTTTAGTCTATATTATTAATACCTGAATTATTTATCAAAAAAATATGTATTTATATTTAAAACTTTCAAATATTTACTAAATTTTATTAAATGAATTATGACATTTAGTGATTATTTTATAGAACATATTTTTTTTATAAATAAAGTAACAACTAACAAATAATTTAAAAATAATAATGTAAAGAGGAGATTGAATTTTCTTAATACAGTATAAATATTTTTATCTATATATTACATTAACTAACAAACAAGGTGTCAAGTTACAGAGAAAATAATGATGAGTCTGGTAATAAAATAATGATGTAATAAGATTATAATCTGATAACTAATAAAAATAGTTTCCTATGTCCATAATCTCTGGTTTTCCAGAATTATATATATTATGCTTATTATGATGCTTATTAAAAATCATTTAAATTTCAAATAAAAATATATTTATTATAGCAATATATGAACAATTTTACAATTTACAAAATAAATCTTCTTTCAAAGCTTTCGTTATTATATCAACTACTTCTTTTGCACATCCCCAAAATAAAGTGACTCCACTGCCTCCGTGACCATAATTATGCACCACAATTTTTTCTCTATCGTTAATTTTTAATCCTTTATGTGATCTCTCTAAACAAATGCCTTCTCTTGCAGGTCTCAGACCAGCCCATTCAAATAATGTGGTAACATTCTAAAACATTATTTGAGACGGTATTTTTTTTTATATAAATTTTATTTGAATAAAAACAAACTCGCAATATCACAAACTTTCAATCCTGGAATCAATTTTTCACAATTCTCTCTAATTAATTTACTGTCTTCAGGTGAAATATTAGTACTGAAATTATTTATTTGATGTGTTCCTCCAAGAACTATAGTATCTGTACTGTAAATATATGAAAAAAATAATCACATATTTTAATATATAGATATTTTTAGCAAAATAGTTACTTCGGAATAATGTAATAGTTTTCTTTTTCTACATCACTTGATAACACATGATAGATCCATGGAGCTTTAACCTAAATAAATAATATGATAATAATTGAAATATTTCATTTATATTATTTTTTTACTAATAAACAATACGCACTCTTATTACTTGTCCTCTTACTGGATACATCTTTGAATCAGGAACTATATTCATAGAATTTAATCCAGTACAATTAATTACAATATCGTAGTCTTCATTTAAAAATTTGTCTAAAGTAAATACTTTCTGAATGATAACTTTTCCCCCAAGTTTTTCAAATCTGCTCATCAGGTATTTTAATAGTAATTTCGGTTCGCATGTGAATGTAGTGTACATATATGCAAATCTATATTAAAAATATTTAATCATTAAACAATTAATTTATATGGTACATAATATTAAATAATTAAAAAATGTGATTACTTGATATCGTCCATCAAAAAGTTCTTCTTACATAATTCTAACTCGGATTCATTTAAATTGTGAAATCCATAAACTACATTCTTCCATTCTGGTAATGGAATTGAAGACTTGTCTATGTGCAAATAAGGAATTAAACATGAACCAGCAATTCCTTCTCTCCATAATTTATAGAATAATTCATGTGTTTCGCGACCCCAATCACTAAAATGTATATATGTGTGTAGTAATAATTAAAATATTATTTGTCAAAATAGAACTATACAATGTATATAATTGGAAACTAAATTTTAAATCACAATTTGATGTGAAAATATTTATTGTTTAATATGATTCTTAAGACATATGTGTCATTTCATTTTCTTACACTATTTTACTAACAGGAGTAGTGCCCAATACATAAGGACCCCAAAGTCCAGCTGCTCCATCTCCTGTAGTATTAGGTGACAAATCTTCTGTTATTATAATAACCTAATGAAATATATTTCAACAGAATAAAACAAATTTCAATATTGTTTCAACATGTTTCTTATCAAAGGTAATTTTCCAAATAGATCATTTCTTTTTAATAGTTTTTAAAATCAAAATATATACTAATATATAATTTTGTAACAAGCATTATTAATATTATTGTTAGTGTTTTATTGAGATATAAAATTAGATGATGATAACACTCATCTACTAAAAAAAACAGTAGTATTACCTCAAAGTCAGGATATTTTTCTTTCATTCTTACTGCACATCCTAATCCAATTACACCAGCTCCGATCACAGCGACTTTTCTCATATTTATATCACATAACACTCTTATCAAACTTCACATTCTATGTGCGTTGAATTTTAATGTTGGTGATGCAACACATACAAAAAATATTATTCCCAAACCTTATATCAAATAATGGTATTGTTGTAAAAAAAATAATTATTATTAGAATAATATAACCAAGCAAAAATAATACACCAGTTCATCATTTGCATTTTTCATATATAGATGTTTTGAAACAAAAATATAATAGAATTTTTAATACCATTCAAACAAAGGATTTTTAAACAATATTTATACAATATCGAAGTATATCTTAAAAAAAATTAAACATTAAGTTGTACTATTTTTATTGTGATCCATTTATTAATAATATAATATTTTATAAATGTTTTTATTTATAATATGTGTAATACATATTATAAATAAAAATTGTTTCAGAACCACTGATACGTAAATGAAGCACCATCTAGTGTTAGCTTTTATAATCACAAATGAAACATTTATATTATTAAATTTTCTAAAGATTTTTTAAGATTTTCTGAAGATTTTATTATTAGATTTCTGGAGGAACATTTATATTATTAGAATTTAAGAAGAAGAATAATATGTAAATAAGTGATTATTTTCAATTAAAAAATACTATTTTTCTGGAAAAAATTGATTTTACCCAATAGTACCAGTAATTATACTATTTGTAAAAAAATACTTGGACAATAATTCATGTTTAAATTATAAATTAAGTAGACGATTATTAAAAATATAAAAATACTCCGTATATTATAATAATATAAAATTATAAAATATTATATAAATATTTATGAATTTATACTAAATTTCAATAATCAAAATATATTTTTTTATTTATTATTGGAGAAAAGATTGTGAAAATACAAAATTTGAATTAATATTTGAATTAATAATTTGAAAATACATGAATAAAATGAAAAAAATATGTATTTATCAAAATAAAAAAAAATAAGAAGACTAGAACACTTTCGTAACGTACTGTATAAATATTGTTAAGTTGCACCGCTAACAACTATTATTTAAAATTGTAAAGAAGTTTAGTATTATTCATTCTTTTGAAGTTGTTGTTCTTTTTCCTTTTCATTAGAAATATGGCATCTACAGATGGAAATTTTGTAGATTATCCAAATGAAAATGTGAAGAAAGTTCTAGATGAAGTTTTGAAATCTCTTGGTTTTAAAGAATACAATGTACAACTTACGAGGCCATCTTTGAAAGGAGAAAACTATATGGGAGTGATTTTCAAAGCTGCAATATCAGGGACCAAAAATGAAAACCAAAAAGTCAGTATGAATCTGATTCTGAAAACAGCTCCAACGTATGAAAGAAAACAAATATCCATAGAAACGTTTTATTATCGCGAAATATTCAGTTACAACACAATATTGAAAAAAATGACTGAACTTCAAGAAAAATACGATGTTCCTTCTAATAAAAGATTTAATGCCATAAAAATGTATAAAGCTGATACTACTCGTCTCATGGAGATCCTCATAATGGATGACATGAATGATTTCAATTTCAAAATATCCAATAAGAAAGCATCGCACGACTTTGATCATGTAATATTAGTTATGAAACATTTGGCATATTTTCATTCGTTGTCTTTTAAATTAAAAGAGTGCGATGCAGATAAATTTCGTGAAATGGCCAGCAATATCAAACAACATACAGAAAATAACGAATTCTATGAAAAAGTTCTGTCATCATCTTTAAATTATGTTGCCAGCACACTTGAAGGCGAACACAAAGAAAAGTTTCAAAAGTTTCTCAAAACTTCTATTGAAAGCTTTAGAAATTGTTCAATGCCTGAACTTGCTCAACCATATTCTGTTTTTTGCCATGGTGACTGCTGGACAAACAATATATTATTTCAATACCAGGTATATATATATATATATATATATATATATATATATATATATATATATATATATGTTATTTAAGACAAAAAATGCATTTTTTAAATTATTTTTTTCTTTTACAGAACAACAAACCATATGATATTCGATTTTTAGATTGGCAAATGATTAAACAGTCATCTCCCTTGCTTGACATACTATTTTTTTTATTTGCAAGCACAGATTACGAATTACGTAGTATTCATTTTATGAATTTCCTCGATTATTACTATGAAACTTTAAAATGCAGTTTGGCTAGATTAGATTGTAATATTGATGTGTGTTTTCCAAGATCCGTTTTTGAAGAACATTTGAAATTATATTTGCCATATGGTTTAATTATGGGATGCCAAATAACACTTATACTCTTATTAGAAGAAGATGATATTCCTGATGTTGATGAAATGTTAAGAAAAGGTGAAACGAAAGTTGTTTTAAAAAATGAAATTGTCCGAGAAAATTATAAAAATCGAGTGCGAGGAATTGTCAACGATGTTATAAAATATAATGGTATATGAAAATTCCATTAGACATTATTTATAATATAATTTAATCACATATAATTATAATTAAATATAGCATTGTTTAATATATGTATATATATATATATATATATATATATATATATATATATATATATATATATATATATATTGTTAATTAAGTCAATTAGGAATATTATTATATTTATATAATCAAGAATTCATAATTATATAATCAGTTTAATATCACTCAAAAAATGTTTTGTGTATTGTGTTTTAATTATTAAAACTACATATTTGATCCCAATCCTTTTTTTATTTAAAAAAAAACTACGATATTTTCCCAAATTAAAATTTAGTATACATGCTATCAATATTGGAGTTTCTAAAGTATAATCATCATTTGTGTTTTAGTGTATTCTTCAATTTAATAAATTTAATTAAATATAATGTTAAAAACAAATAAAATAACTATATATTATGCTTTTATACAAAGTCACTTTACTCAACAGAATGCAGATGCACAAATTAATTTTGAATATTAAAATATTTTCTATACTATAAAATACATTAATTAATTTTTTTTCTAATTTTCCAAAACGTATAAATATAAGAGAACTATGCAAAAAAAATATATTGTAGTATCAAAATTTACAGAATAAACATCATCCCATTAATATATAGTCTAAATATTTCATTTGGAAAATTTAACTACACTATGAAAACATGTTTCAGAAACTGAAAGTAATCTAATGACTTATAAAACTGAAAATAATCAGTGACATGATAAAAATATACAGGCCAAGGTCTCTTATTTCGAAACACAAAACTTCAATTTAATATATTACTAGGTCGAATCCTCAGTTCTAATCTTTAGACACGTTATTCCTTTTTGAAGGATTTCTATAAAATATATAACAATTATTTTTTTATTACTTGACTTCTGATATCAAATTTTTTTAATCAGTAACAATATATCAAATACATAATCAGATTCTTTTCATGAAAACAAATTGCAAATTTCAAAAACTATTTAGTTAGTAGTTTTAAAACTAAAAATATTATAGATCAAATCTTTATTTTTCTACACAGGTTTAAAATATGTTATTAAATAATTTTAATATATATATATATATATATATATATATATATATATATATATATATATATATATATAAACAATAATATTAAAACTTTGTTATTTTTTCGTAAAATTAAAATTCATCTCATGAAAATATTATTAAACATATTGATAAGTGTGAGGTATTAAAAAAAACCACTCCTAAGTATAATGTTAATAGCCCTTTAAAGCAATTATATAGAGATATATAGCTGTTAAATTTTTAACTAATATTACCATACGTTACTGTAATTACTAATTATTAAAAACAATAGTAAAATGCATATATCGTTATAACAAATGACTGGAAAAATGATTAAAATTAATTGAGAAAATATCTATAAAACAGTATTATGTATCAGCTGAACCAGAATAATTTAAATAGGCGCATTTAATTTAATACAAATGGCATGATTAAATCCAAAAACAGAGTTAAAATAAGTTCTAGTCATATTTTTTTATCGATAATAATGAATAAAAATATTTTATTCAGAATTAATTTAGCAGATTATTTATTATATTTAAGCGAATATTGGAGAAAAAAACTAATTATTTTTATTATCATTTGGAAATAAAATATATATCTGGGTACTTATACACACGCTCGAACACACACACAAATATATATATATATATATATATATCATAATCAAAAATTCCCTATTAAGTGTTAAAAATTATTAATATTATAAATATTGTGATCTAATAATTATAGTAAAAATTAGATTTCATATAAAACTGAAATTAAATTAACTCGCCATGACGTAAAACAAATATATTTAATAATTACTTTTACTACAATATTTTGAGTCATTCTGTATAATTAAATATTCATTAATTATAAACATAAATGAAGTAAATAAATTGAAATTTGTAATTTTTATGTGTTATAGCAGTGTTTCCCAACCCTTTTTAAATTTTAGTTTTAAGAAAAACATCTCTATTTTTTTTTTTGTCGAATAAATACTAAAATATAACATTAATAGTGAAAAAAATATTTTGAAATTGTTTTATTGTGTCAAAATTTAACATAAAATTATGCGAATATTTATATTCAGATGTGAATCGAATTTAAAATATTTAATTTTGTTGACTAATAAATAGAAAATGTCGATAAACACCACTTTAGACAAATATACTTCTAACATTTCATTATGATGAATATTTACAAATATATTAGTATATTATATTTCATAATCAAAGGTAAAATTTAGTATTCATTATATTGTTTAATTCTTTAGATTGGAATAAAAATCGGTGTTATTGAAATGTGAATTAGAAAACATTATACATCATTATGATAAATAAAAAAAAAAATACAAAAAACTTATTGTACTTATCGCAGTCAAATATAAATAAATAAGAGGCAGTAAAGTTTTCGCAACACACTGTATAAATATTTCTTACTGTATTATTACTCCAACAAAATGTTCGAGTATATAAACCTGATCTATAATAGTCAACTTCAGTGTTGTTAATTCATTCTGAGCTGTGGTTTTGTATTGTGATTTAAAATATGACGACAAACGGCAATTGTAAAGAGTATCCGAATGCTAATCTGAAAAGGATGCTCGATGAAGTGTTGAAAACTTTTGATTTCGAGAAACACTGCGTGCATCTTACGAGAGCATCCACAAAAGGTGACAATTATTTGGGAGTGATTTACCGAGCTGCAATATCAGGAATTAAAAAAGATGGCGAGAAAGTTAATATAAGTTTAATTTTGAAAACGGCTCCAACATATGAAAGACAAAAGATGCCCGTTGCAACGTTTTACCATCGTGAAATATTCAGTTATAACACAATATTGAAAGAATTGACCAGATTCCAAGAGGAATACAATGTTCCTGTTAGTGAAAGGTTTTATTTTGTGAAAATGTACAAAGCAGACGATACCGATCTCGAAGAAACACTTATCATGGACGATATGAATGCACACGGTTTTAAAATAGCCAACAGAAAGGAATCGCTAAACTTTGAACATGTAATGTTAGTAATGAAATATTTGGCTCACTTTCACGCGTTGTCTTTCAAATTAAAACAATGTAACGCAAGTAAATTTCACGAATTGGCCGGTAATATCAAACAAGGTGCAGAAGTGACTGAATTCTTTGGAAAATTCCTCGCTTTATCGCTACACAAGGCGGCCGATACTCTTGAAGATAAAAAACATAAAGATAGATTAATATCCTTCATTAATAAATCTTTCGATGTGTTCAAAAGCCATTCAATGCCTGAACTTGCACAGCCATATACCGTTTTTTGTCATGGTGATTGTTGGTTAAACAATATATTATTTAAATATCAGGTAATTTTTTAACATATATATTTTCCTAATATAAACTCTAGAATTTATTTTTATCAGTATTAAAATAATAGATGTCACACAGAAAAATGGCAAAATTTTACAAATATTATATATATATATATATATATATATATATATATATATATATATATATATATATATATATATATATATATAATAAAAGATAATCAAATGCATTTGCAATATGTTATTATAAAATCAAAAGCCATATAGTGCCAAATAACAGGCTAAATTTTCAAAAATCATTATTAACTAAGATAACGAAATATCTTTAAACTTAAATTACTTAAAAAAAACACTTTTTAATATAAAACCATTTGACAGAAAGTTCTGTTTCTAAATTTTAAACGCCTCTAATTTCTTTAATTATAATTAACTATTTTCAGCAGTCTATTGTATTAAAATATATAATCAATTTTTTTTTTCTCTTACAGAACAGCAAACCTTGTGATATTCGATTTTTAGATTGGCAAATGATTAAACAGTCATCTCCGTTGCTCGACATAATATTTTTTTTGTTCTCAAGCACAGATCACGAATTGCGTAAAAATCATTTCATGGAATTTCTTGATCATTACTATGAAACTTTGAAATCCAGTTTGGCTAGATTTAATTGTAATATCGATGTCTGTTTTCCGAAATCAGTTTTTGAAAAACATTTAAAATTGTATTTGCCATATGGTTTTCTTATGGGCTGTCTAATAACACTTCTGCTTTTGAGTGAAGACGAAGATGTGCCTGATATTGATAAAATGCTAAAAAAAGACAAAGTTGATAATACTGATATTTCATTAAAAAATAAAAAATCTCACGAATGTTATGAAAATCGTGTTCGAGGACTTGTCAGTGATATTATAAAGTACAATGGGATATAAAAATTATATATATATATATATATATATATATATATATATATATATATATATATATATATATATATATATATATAATTGTAATGATTATGTGGTAAATATTTCATCACGCCACTAATTACAGATAGGTCAATATTTAATACTGCTCAAAGTTTACTTTGAAGTCGTATTGTGTTATAGTCATTGAAGTTATATATTTTGAACTTAATTTCTTTCTGTTATTTTCAAGAGCTTTTAAATATTTTTACAATATGTAGAAAGTGGAAATATTTTTGTTGTTGAAATATACATGATATAAATAAATATAGATTCAGAACAATTGATACATAAATAAAAAAAACTATGTAGTTGTAATTTTAAAATCTCAAATAAAACATTGATATTGTTAGACTTTCTAATATTGCGAAATATTATTATAAAGAAAACAGATTTTTCTAAATCATCTCATATTAATAATGACATTTTATAAATTAATATGTTCAGTCTTAAAAAATATGGTAACATATTTATTGAAAAAAAATCACAGAGTCATAATATATTTTCTTAATATCAAAATAATAAAAAAGGATTATGATCTTAGTTCATGGAAAAATAATTATGTTGGTTACATTTTTTTTTCACAATTTGATATTACAATTTACTTTTTGATTGCTCTTTCAATGCCTGTGTTATAATTTCAACGACTTCTTTCGCACAACCCCAAAATAAAGTTACGCCACTTCCTCCATGCCCATAATTATGTATTACTATCTTTTCTTTTCCATTAAATCTCAATCCTATATGAGATCTTTCCAAGCGAACACTATCTCTTCCAGGTCTCAGACCGACCCACTCAAACAGAGTCATTGTATTCTATAAAGTTAATTATTCAATATTTTAGATTAAATATTCAATAAGCAATAGATAAATAAAACTATATACATACTTTTAAACCTGGAATAATTTTTTCACAACCTTCCCTAATAAATTTACTATCTTCAGAAGATATATTAGTATTAAAATCATTTTCTTGATGTGTTCCTCCAAGAACTACAGTATTTGTGCTAAAATAAAAATAATAATATCATATTATGCAATATTAATAAATATAGAAATATATTACTTTGGAATTATGTAATTTCCATCATCGGAATCGTCCAGTATTACATGATAAATCCATGGAGCCTTAACCTAAAATATTATAATAATTAATTTCATTGCTCTAAATATATGTGTACAGCTTATTTATTTCACAAGTAACTCACTCTCGCTACTTGACCCCTGACAGGAAAAACTTTTTGATCGGGAACAATATATTTAGAACCCAATCCTGTACAATTGATAATAATATCATAATCTTCAAGCAATACATCATCTAGAGCGGTGACTTCTCTTTCTATCACTTTTCCTCCCAGACGTTCAAATTCATTCATTAGATGTTTTAAAAGCAATTTTGGTTCACAAGTGAACGTAACAAAAGTATTTGCAGACCTGTAGTGATATTAATTTCAATACCATAAACATTAATAGAATATTGTTTTATTTTGATATTATTACTTAATTTTGTTCATTGAGTAATTTTTTTTCCAAACATTTAGTTCAGATTCATTAAGATTATGAAATCCATATACTATATTCTTCCATGCAGGTAATGGTGATACAGATTTATCGACTCGCATACATGGGATAAGACATGAACCACCATTACCGTCTTTCCATAAATCTCGAAAGAATTCATGTGTTTCTTGGCTCCACTGACTTTAAAATTTGATATAATTAATTTCTTATTAAATATTTAAAATACATCAAAGAATGTAAAAAATGTTAACTTTACATAATCTTATCATCTTTTGTATTTCCTAAGATAAATGGACCCCACAAACCAGCAGATCCATCTCCAGTTGTATTAGGCGTTATATCCTTTGTTAAAACTGTCACCTAAATCAATTTTTATATTAATAATTTAATAATATACAAATAATAAACTTTAACATATTACTTTGAATTCTGAATATCTTTCTAATATTCTTATTGCACACCCCAAACCATTAACTCCTGCTCCAATAATTGCGACTTTAATCATTTTTATATAATTTTAAATAAATAGCACAGAATAAGAGAAAACGTCGAATACAATAGGTCAGTCACATAAAACTTTAAATGTAAAAAAAAACAGATAATAATTATTATAATAACGCCACTTCTCAATTATTTCAACAATTAATAATTTAAAAGGTTATATTGATGTATTCACAAAATCAAACTACATATTTTTTTCAATAAGTAGAAAAATGATTCTTAGCGTTTGATTTTCAGATATTTAATGAAAAATTATAATTTCAGATAAAAAAAATAAAGTTATTTTTACACTAAAAGATAATTTAAAAAGTTCCTAAATATTGAGTCTTAAAATATTAAATTATAGGAAAAATAATATTAATGAAAATGCCATATTTAAAAAATTGTAAATTCTTCATTTTTAAATATTAAAGTACAATACAATAATAATACTACCACATTATATTGTTTTTTTTTATTAATTACTTATAAATTTTGGGAATTCTAGAAGACGCAAAATTATTTTGATAAGATAATAAAATCTCTTAACCAAAAATATGAAATATCGTATTAAAATATTAAAATTCAATTATACAAAAATATTAATTCTACTGAGAAGTTATTGAATTGAATTTTTAATAAAATTATAATTATCGTTTTATCCTATTTTAAACATTTTACATGATAAAAATCACATTATTCAGAAATCTTTATTTAATGTTTTTAAAGTATTTCAATTTTTGAGAAACAAAAAAATATTTATAAAAATTCATATATATGTACTTTGAATGCATACATATATAAAAATTATAAATTCGATTCATAATCATTGCTTATAAGTGAAATAAAATTATAGCTTTAATTACATTAAATATTAAAAATTTAACATAATTTCTTTGTAAATATTTATATTATTTCTCAAGACCTAATGTTCATAACTTAAATATTTAGTATGAGTTATTCTTTAATACATGTATCTATATTTAATAAAAATAATATTTTGAAAGTTTAAGGATACTAAATATTATGTTTCATATTTTTTTTATATTTCGTTATTACTTTATATTAATTAAATGTAATTCAAAAATATTTTTTTTTGATATTTCTTACAATATACCATATACAATTTTATCAATAGAATAGCAGATTTAACTTTTATATAAACTATTTGTTTTTTTTTAATAATATTAAACTAGTCATATATTTTAAAATATTTTTTACATATTAATGATTGTTACAAATATTTAAAGAAAATAATAATTTTTAATGCATATCTTTCGCTATTATAAATTAGAACGTTACGACATTTGATATTATATTCTAGCTTATCAGTATGTAATTTAGCTGGTACATGATTTTGTTATATATTTGGGGAGTCTTATCTAAAATGGATATATGATACCAATTTCTTAACCAGAAAATGAAATTTATATCATGTTTAATTTATAAAGTCATAAAAATTTTGTTTATTACAAAAAAGAGATTTGGTTATACAAGGACATTAATTATCATATATATACATTTTTAAAATAGAAATTATTTTATAATCAAATTATTCATTACATATAAAATATTAATTAATTTCTTCATATTTCTTACATAAAAGTTATAAATTTAATAAGATCAACTGAGTTCATTCTTTTAAATCCATTTATCTATTCAACAACTTTCAGTAAAAATATAACAATTTTTTAACTTTTTTTTACATTTTGTACATAAATCAAAAAATAAAACAAGTCTTTTTTTTAAAAAGAGCAAATTACACTAATTTCAATAAATTCATCACATTATATAAAGATATATAATCTTATATTAGTATAAAATAATATATGTAGATCATATAATTTTAACCACAAGATGGCGTTCGTTGGCAAACAATTACAGTTAAAAAAAAACTTGTATGCGAATATTATGTATTGAATCGTTCTGAATATTCGTGCATTATTCAATTGAATTGCGTTTAAATTGTCGTAATGTATCTGGTCCACAAACGGAAGAGACGTACATACAAAAACATAGTGTTAATGTCAATTGACCCGGCATCACAAGGACGAAATTGTTGGTGTTACGATTACCGCGTATGCTGTTTACACGTGATTAATAGCGCTACTTTCAATTACTGCAATTAAATGTAAAATAAAAATAATAATATTTATTGTCGTACGTTTTATACATTCTGATGTCTTTAAAATTGTAAAAGTAATTATATATTTCTCAATATTATTTTTTAATGAATCGAACTTGAAAAAAATAAGATACAAGGTTGTCGTCGATAAATCTATCGGTTATAAAAAAAAACATATTTGAAATAACAATAATGTTTTATGATACAATTTAACAAAAATTGCACTAAAATACATCAAATGACAAATTGTGGAAAATACAATATTCCTATCTTTTATCTTTTTAATAGCATAAATTTAGTTAATATATAATACATAGTTCAATAACCATTTATATTTTACATGAATAAATATATAATGAAAATATTGTATACATATATAGAAAAATTGAGTTTATATTGGATATAAATAAATATATCTTAATGAAAAATAAATAAGAATTATTTAATCTCAGACTAAAAAATCTTTTGGAAAAAGGATACCAAGAAAACATTTGAATAATGTAAAGACTTCTACAATATATTATTAAATAATAAATGTATTTAAATATACAATGTTACAACAAAAACAAAATAATATAAGATAATATACCTGGCTAAACACTAAAAAAAAAAAAAGATAATTCGATAATATTTTTCACAAAATATAAATAATTTTTAAATAACACTCGATTTACCATATTGAATAAGATATCATTTAAAAGGAATAATGTTATAAAATTATACAACAAAATATAATTGTAATGTCACATAGTCATCGTGAATTTATTTATTTATTTTTTATTGAAAAGTGAAGATTTGATCGTTTTTAAACACATATAGTGATAACAATTTTTTCCGAGTCATGCCTGTTTATTAATATTGTCAGTATATATATTTTTTTCAATGACACTGTAAAAATACCGTAATAGAGATTGATCACAATAAAGATATCATCATGCATTTTAATTAAATATTTACTGTACAAAAACGTATAACGAATCGTATTTTTGTTGAAAAGTATAATTTTTTTTATATAAATGTTGAAAAGTTAAAGATTATTTTACTTTAAAAAATAATTTTGATAAAGAATTTTTCTTCCTTGAAAAATAATTTACACTTTTATATCATTAATTGTAAAATGACGCTGCAGGGATAAGTGGTATCTCAAACAATTTTTTTTTCTACATTTATATGTAATTATAATCAAGCATCACTTTATGATTAAATTAATAAAAAAAACAATTCCTCTAAGTTTTGAAATAATAAAATATAGAACAATTTATGTAATATACATCAAATGCATAAAAAACAATACTTATTACTATAATAAAAAATATACATATAATTTTTATTACATATTAAAAATAGACATATTACTATAATAAAAATATACATATAATTTTTATTACATATTAAAAATAGACATTGCAAATGATTTAACAATTCATTCACAATGTCTACTTAATACTTTTAAATTTAGGCCAGTAAAACGTAAAAATATAAAAGTAAAAATAGTAAGAGAAATACAAAAATAATAATAATAATAATAAAACGGACGAATTCGACACAAAGTTCAACGCTCGTTCAAATTCGGTCACTGTTTCATTATTATTACACCACTTTTGCATTGCGATGATGCAAAATATTTTCAATGCGAAAAGGCAATCGTCTCTTTTCATTCTCATTTTATATCGACAAAAAGAAAAAAAACAAACAAACAAACAAATAAACAACAATAAAATACAACAGTTCTATGGTGATATAGAGGGAGGAGAACAAAAGTGGTGTAACGAATGAATAACGGATTACAACTGTTACATTATATGAAAATGTTTGAGAAAAAAATTAGATTACTAGTTATAAATAATACAATAGTAGTAGCTACTTCATCATTTATAGGAACTTGTGATAGCGGAACTATGTACAAAATGATAAATGAAAAATATCAGTAAAATATTATAAATTTCTATATGAAATCCTTTTGATTATATTTTAAATTTTCCTTTTCCAAAGCAATTTTGATTTATATACTGAATATTTTCATCATATAAATTACATAGAAAAATATACATTGAAAAAGATATATCATTTTTCGAAAAAAATTGATAAAAAGAAAAAAGTTCAAAATTTTCTTTTTATACAATAAAAAATAAATCGAACTATTGCTTCATATGACATCAGTAATTAATAATTATTAATCGGAATCCATTTTCCTTTTAACATATTATGGCCTCGTAATTCATTGAAAAAATAAGGTATTTTCCTGGTTTATACAGACTGTTTTTTTTTTAATTTATTTATCAGTTGAAATAAGAAACAAGTATATAAATAAAGTTACATTATATTAGTCTAAGTTGCACCATTTAAAAGAAATATTGAGTCATTTGCTTAATAACAATTATAAAATTTAATGCTGTAACAACTATTAAACTTACTACTGTAATACAATACACATACACACACGTATATATATATATATATATATATATATATATATATATATATATATATATATATATATATATAAGGTTTTATAGTTTCATAATCTTGAAAACTTGTATCACTTCATAATCATAAAATGGAATTGAAATTAAAAGATATGAAGAGCTATAAAAAACACAGTTAATCATTAAAAGATGGATTACAAATTTAAATCTATCCTTATCTTTAATCGAATTATTTGACTATTTCAAAAGTATTTTTTTTGTATTATTACATTATTATTATAGATGTATAAATACATATTATTTGTGTTAAAAAAAATATTAAATTTCATTATTTACCAGTCATATATATATACCATATATATGAACATGTTTGAATATTTTATAATGTGACGTACAATGAAAAAAAGAAAATATTAGAGAGCACAGTATTTTTATGCACGTCTATCTGATATTTATTCTGCGTGTGTTTAGAGATAATTTAGTCACCATGACATTTTCATCACATGTGGTAATAATAATAGTTAACAAATATAAAAATACATCAAAATATAACCGGTTATTTAAAAACACTCCAGAATATGATGTATGAACGATTTAAAAAAAAATCCAACATTATTAATTCGTTTAAATGCAGAAATTATTCATTGAAATCATAATATTAAGAGAACATTTTGTTTTTGGAATTAAATTGTCTTCGTTGGCTCAAAATCATCATTGTTTCGACGGTTCTCAACCTTGAAAACGAGTTACAATGCTAACTATGAAATGAGAGTTCTTTTTTTTTTTGGCATAACTCTTTTGTGGCCCATTAAAACTTCCACATACTGTGGGTCCAAAAAAAATTAATACACAAACAATATCTTATAAAATATACAAACACAAAAATATACTTGTATTTTAAATATTATTTATTAATTTAACATTAACAAATTATAATACACATAAATTTAAACACATTTAACGATTTGTATTATCGTTAATATTCATTTTATTAATTATAAAAATATACTTTATAATGATATATTTATAAAGAATTTAGTATAAAAATACACATTTTGTAAAAATATTTTAAATTTATTATTTTATCTTAAAAATTAAACTTTATTTTTTATTTACATATAACTTTGTATTTAATAACAATTATTATTGTTAATATTAAATTTTTGAATATTAATTTAAGTTATCTGAATTATTTTTTATCATATTTCAAAAATTAAATGTGCTTACATTTTATTTTAATATCAATTCATTTTTTTACATCTAGATTAATTAGATAGTAATGGAAAAAAATATTTATAATATTCTATGACAAAAATAATTTATAAAGTATACATATATATATATATATATATATATATATATATATATATATATATATATATATATATATATATATATATGTATATATTATTTTTATAATTGAAAAAAAATCTGTTTTAATATATTATCTAAAATTGTAAAAAAGGTATCAAAATCTGCATTATAAAAGCATTGTTCGTTATTAGGATAGATAAGGAAAAAATAAACTAATTATCCTTATCGCAATTCGAAAAAAAATGATAATAATAACAATAGGAAGTGTTGGTTTTTTTTTGCAACATACTGTATAAATATTTTCATCTATATATTACACTGACTAACTAACATGATGTCAGATTGCAAAGAACGCGATCTCCAACGGTGAAGTTCGGTGTTGTTAATTTATCCATAGTTTTTTTTTTTGCATTGTGATTCAAAGAATGGCTACAATAAACGGTAATTGCGAAGAGTATCCGAATGCCAATGTAGAAAAAGTACTCGTTGAAGTATTAAAAACTCTCGGTTTTAAAGAACACCGTGTGCATCTTACGAGGGCATCGTCCAAAGGAGACAACTACCTGGGAGTGATATACAGAGCCATAATATCGGGTACCAAAGAAAACGATGAAAAATGCAGTATAAATTTAATATTAAAAACGGCGCCGACATACGAAAGACAAAAAATGCCCATAGAAACGTTTTATCATCGTGAAATATTCAGTTATAACACGATATTAAAAGAATTGACCAGATTCCAAGAGGAATACGACGTTCCCGCTAGTGAAAGTTTTTCTTTTGTGAAAATGTACAAAGCGGACGATACAAATTTCGAAGAAACACTCATCATGGAAGATATGAACGTGCACGGTTTCAAAATGTCCAACAGGAAGGTATCGCTGGACGTCGATCATGTGATGTTAGTGATGAAATATTTGGCCCATTTTCATTCGTTATCGTTCAAATTGAAACAGTGCGATGCGAACAAATTTCAACAAATGGCTGGAAATATCAAACAGGGCGCAGAAATCAATGAACTTTTTGGAAAATTTCTCGCTATATCGTTGAATAAGGCGGCCGACACGCTTGACGATGAACATCACAAAGACAAATTGAAAAAGTTCATCGACACATCTTTTGAAGTGTTCAAAAGTTGTTCGATGCCCGAGCTTGCACAACCTTATACCGTTTTCTGTCACGGCGATTGCTGGATAAATAATATATTATTCAAATATCAGGTAAATTTATATATATATTAACAAAACTATTTGTTTCTATTGATGCATCAAGAATATTTAAATAAGAAATATCACAATAACTAACGCAAAGTTAAAAAGAAATAAAGTAAATTTACTGTAATTTAAAGTGTAAAACTATTACTTAAATAAGTATAACGTTAATCCAAAGTGTTGTACATTATTTTGAATAATTTGCAATATATTTATATGTACTATCAAAATTTACATCAACACATAATTAATGATCTTTTTTTTTAAATTTTTATAGATTTATTGCTATCTAATGAAAAAAAAATAATCTTAAATTATTATCTTGTCAAAATTGACACATTTATAAAATCTTAACATGACTTCGTTAGATTGTAGAAATACTCTGAACTAAAATTGAATTAAAAAAAAAATACTAAAATTTTATTTATTTTTTATTATGTATTTAATAAAAATATATACTGAGTATTTTTATTTGTTAATCTATGTAAATTATGATATTATCACCAGTATATATTAGTGTTTTTATCGAGTTCAGTGAACTCTAATAACTCACTCCATTCTTAAATTGTCCATTAGATTAAGTATCCATAGCAAGTAGATACTTAATACAATATGTAACGTTATTCTGAACATTGACAACAAATCTTTCGTTAAAACTTCTTTTCATGTGTCACAAATGTATGACATTCCAAACATATAACTTTTAAAAATTAATAGCATTACTTGACCAATTTTATTTTATATAAATATTATAAAAAAAAACACTTAACAATTAGTAAATATTAAACAGAGATTGATATTATTTTATTTTAAATTTATAACTTTAAAAATTGAAAGATATCTATTACATTAAATACTTAAAAATATTTTCAAGCAAAATCATTATTTTATATTTCGTTGAAAAATAAGGGTTGTTTAAAAATAAAGATAAATATAATAAAATGCACTCTATAAACGTTAACAGAATGTCAGAATAATTTGCACTTTATTTGAGCGTTGTCATAATAATTTATTGTTCTTAATTTTAATTGTTAAGTCTCACTTAAATTTTATGACTTATTCGACTATATTTTCAATAGAATAATTTAGAATGATATTAAAAAATATTTCTTTTAAAAACATAGAATTAAATTACCAATCAGTCCAAATTTTTATTTAAAAACTTTCATGATAAATATTTTATTTATTCTTTTATGCAAATATATTATAATTATACATAGTATTCTGAGAATGTTCCTTTTAAATTACATAATTATTGTTTATTTATAAATATATTCTCATAACAAGACTTTGTTTATTATATGAGCTGGTTGATGATGCACATTATAATTTACTTTTAATAATCGCATGACATGTTTTTCGTATTTATCGCATAACTGCAATTAACAGAACGAACAGAAAATTTTGTTTCGTTTTGTATTGTATTTTTTTTTTATAAATTCAGGAAATTGTTGATTATTTCTGATTCAAATGTACTAATGATTATTCTAGTTATATATGGTCGACCTTCAACGTTAACCATTTATCTGTATACTATTCATAGAAAATGATTAACAAATATTTGATACATCACATAAATAAATACATAGATTATATATGTGACTGTGTGTGTATTATATATTTGCTAATGAAAAATGATGTAATAATTGGTTATAAATCAAAAAACCATTTTGTTAGAAAAAAAAATATTATGAAAATATATTTTTGTCAATTAGTGAAATAAAAATATCAATAATAATCAGTATGTACTATATTATTAAAATTTAGTTAATTAGTAACTGATACAAATATTTATAAAAATATTTTTCTTTTTTCTTGCAGGACAACAAACCGTGTGAAATTCGATTTTTGGATTGGCAAATGGTCAAACAATCATCTCCTTTACTAGACTTAATGTATTTTATGTTTTCAAGCACAGATCAAGAATTGCGTAAAACTAATTTCATGCCATTCCTCGATCATTATTATGACACTTTGAAATCTAGTTTAGCTAGACTGGATTGTAATATTGACGTCTGTTATCCAAGATCAATTTTTGAAGAACATTTCAAGTTGTATTTGCCGTTTGGTTTGATTATGGGTTGCATAACGGCACCAATGTTTATGTGCGAAGAAGAAGATGTTCCCGACATTGAAGAAATGCTAAAGAAGGATGATGTTGAAGATATCGATATGACTTTAAAAAATATAAAATCTCAAGAAAATTATGAAAATCGAGTACGAGGAATTGTCGGTGATATTGTAATGCACAACGGAATATAATATATATATATATATATATATATATATATATATATATATATATAATTGAGTAATTTTAAATAATTTGCAATTCTGGTTAACTGATATATAATAATAACATAAACATCGTTAGTGTTTTTATAGCCGAATACAATTTATGGATTTGTTATACTGATTTATATACAATGTACTTGTAAATAATTGTAATATAAAAAAAATATTATTCGTGTCAAAAGTGGTTTGTTTTTGGAACCAAAAAATTGACTCATTTGTAAAATTTAATAAAAAAATAAAAACATAGTTTTTTAAATTATACATATATATATATATATATATATATATATATATATATATATATATATATATATATATATATATATATATATATAATAGTTTAAATATTTTTGTAGTAAATTTTATTTCTTCCTATAATTTAATATTTTGTATTTTACTGATAATGGTGCTGATTTACCGTTGATAAAAGTTACTTAGTTTATATTGAATATATATAAAATTTGTTGTAAGATTTTAATTATACTAGTTGAAAATTAATATATAAATAATATGTGACAAATATATGATGGTGCTTTGTTACCAAATATTAATAATTTTACAATTAAGCTTTTTTTGTTTTGAAAATATATTTAATAGTGTTTATTTTTATTATATGTGTTCGTTTTTTTTTTTATATAAGAACAAAAGTATTTATACATATATAGTATTATATTTATAAGTTTTTACATAATTATAAAATTTTATTAATAATTAAGAATGTTTCTATTTACATTAAAAAAAACACTTTTTATATAAAATTTGTATTATTCAGATCATTTTGAATGAAATAATAATACTCTTTTTGTTTATTTCACAAAAACATTTTTTTTAAATTCCTTTTGCTAAGAGAAAAATGCACTCTTAGCAAAAATGTGTTTATTCGCGACATGGTTTATTTATTTATTTGTTTATCCAGTTATAATAAGAATGTTATCCAATGTGTTTTTAAAACATGTGGAGTTGATTTTTTTTATTTATTCGTTTATATTATTTTATAAAATTATAATTATTCTATTTCAGCTAAGAAATCTGACTTATTTTGGAAACTTTTGCATTGGATTTCTACAAAATGAAAAATATAAGGATGCAACAAAAGCTGATTAAAAATTAATAGAACAATAATTTATATATTTATTAATATAAGAAAATTGAATTTTTACTATTTACGTATAAATTCCTCTTTCGTGATTTTTGTTACACACACACGTGAGTGTGTATATATGTATCATTTATTTTTCTATCCTAATTTTATTTGAATAACAAAAAAAAATAACATTATATGCATATGTTCTTTCAATTATTGATTTTTTTTCATATGTATGTATTCCTAATGAATTTACGTTTTTCTGATGTCAAAATTTACAACGTGTTCAATTTTCAATCTATTTGAAATATTTGAAAAAAAGGAAAATTAAATGTATAAAGTAATAAATATAAATAAAAAAATATTACTATAATTAATTTTATTGATTTTATCCCTCAAATATAAAAATACAAGTAATAAAAATTCATATAGAGATTATAAAAAATTATATAATAAATTTACTATGCGAGATGAGAGAGATCATCCAATTCTGGAGGTGGTGGAGCAGGAGTATTTCCTTGGCCAATATAAATTGGTTTTGGAACCATAGATACGGGAGCCTGAAAAGTAATAATACATACAGATCAGGCATTATTTTATAAATCTTTAAAAGTATTATACTTTTGAAATTTGTGAGTGTATAGGTGTAAAGACAAAATACCTGACTAACTGTCGTTGATTGTGTGTGTGATGAAGTAGGCATGCAAACTACAACAAGTTTTTGACCAAGTCCTACATTTCCAACACCACCAACAGCTTTAACTACACTAGCCTATAATTGAAAAGTGTATGTGAAAGTAATTTACTTACAGCAGTGAAGAAGAAAGAAACAAAAATTACTTACAGTTTGTTGTTGATTTTGTTGAGGCTGCTGTTGCACAGCATTTGTAGGTTTTTGAGTAACTATCACATATTTTTGAGCTGGAGATTGAACAGCACTTGCAGCTGCCGATGCAAGCGCTCTGCCTATTGTGGTAGTTGAAGGATTTACAACTACAGTTCGATTACCAGTAGTATCTAAATAAAATCAAATAATAACAAATCATACATTCTTATAAATATTTAAAATATTAGTATAAAAAAAATACACTAACTTGGAGGGAATGAAGTTTGTCGTTGGAATATTGGAGTTGGTGGAGGTGGAACAATATTTGGAGTTGAAGCAACTACTGTAACAGACAGTGGAGTTACAGGAGTAGGAGTAGAGTTTCCACTAGAAGTATTAGATGTAGGTGCCATACGACTTTTAGATACAATACTATGTAAAGTGGTTCCAAGATAGCCATAGTCTCGCCTGTTAAAAAATTTAATTTATTGATAAAAAACAACTAAATTTTATAAACAAATATATTTTTAACACTCACCTATAATCTTCTATGAGATCAGGTGGATTTCTAAGAGTTTTTATAACTGGTGGTAAAATTTTTACTAATAAATGTTTAATATGACCCGCAGCTAATTTATCTGCATTGACTGGAGCATCAATATTTGCTTCGATTCTTTCACCGATCCATTTTACTCGAGGAATAATAAATACCTATAAAAGAAAACAAAAACCAAATTATAATTAATATACACACAAATAAAAACTATCAATTTTAAAACAAATTATATACCTTGATAACTTCAGCACCCAGTTCAGACAATCCATGAATAGCGCCATATAATGATGCGAGTGGAGTTCTTTCGTTTTGTTGAGCTAATTTTTCTGCAGATGATTCTTTTCCACCCATTACTTCCCCTATAGGTGGAGGAGGATTTAAGGCCTTACTAAACAGTCTGCAAACAAAAATTATTGACATTTCAAAGTTATCGTAGTATCAAATATATATACACGAATGACTACATACCTTGTAACTCTTGTTTGTACATTATTTGTAGACGTATTAAAGTTTTTACAAATTTGCGCCATGAGACGAGAGGCAAAATCTCGTAACGCCCAATGATTATCCATTTCGGGTCGCATACATAATTGTCGAGAAACGATACACGTCGACACCGATGGAATTAACTCGTGTAACTAGTAATTAATGAAAGTGAGAAATAAAAATATGTAATCGTATATTTTTCATAATGCGAACATAAAAAAAAATCTGTCTTACATATTTCTCAAGATAAAGAGATTGATTATCTAATAAAGCTTTCACCATTCTCATTAGATAAATAAGAAGAGCAAGGTTATTTTGGACCACGTTTACTTTAACGCCTTCAGAAATGAAAGTGCACATACGAGGAAGCATTTCGTGTAAACCGGGATCGCACGCCAACGATTGAAGAGCTTCCTAAAAAATAAAAATGACATTGAATACGAATCAACTAAATATAAGCGCATTTTATACAACAGGAACATTCGTTACCGCTCTCTTCGCTTCGTCGGATCCCACGCAAGCTTCCGTAATTTCTTTATAATATAATTGTTGTTCCACGCTGAGTTCATGAGTCGCCAACTGTTTCACATGAACCGTTTCAACGTTACGCAGTTTATGCATTTTACCGCTTCCGGGTTTCCCTAAAAAAACATAAAATACAATAATATGACGGCCAACGTATAAAAAAGTAAGAAAATCTATTTTCATCTTGAATTACCGGCGGCGTCTTTATCGTTCGTTTTAGAAAGTCTACATAGAGGGTCTACGGATTCAAGTTTTTGCACTTCCTTAGTATTTGGAGGTGGATTTTCGGGAACGGTCGGTTGAACGCCGTCGACGCACAACCAATGCGCGCGAAGCGTCACTTCCAGTGGAATTTTAGGGGCCGCACTGGATAGCATATCGTTCAAATCTATTTCTTTTTCTTCGACAAAATGTAATTCTCGACCGCCACCGGAAGCGAAACGAAAAGGAGTGAAATCCTTTTGAATAAATCCATACTGAGGCTAAAACAAAAAAATAATATTGCCAATTAAGGGCGACCAAAAACAGCAATCGATAATATTGTGAAAACGGCGAAAAACCTCGACGCATCGAAGTCTGAGAGCGTGGTTGATGTCGTCGGGCATGCAGCGAAGTCGCCTCGCGTGATGCATGAACTTGGCGGCGTCTTGAATCAGACTCCTCAGTTTGTAAGTGACGTCCTCGGCGAGCTCTCGGGCCGCTTCGTCTCCGAGACCCGTCGCTCCGATCGCTTCTCCCATCACCTTAATGCTTTCCGCGGAGAGGCCGACATAAGAAGCGCCACCGCCCCCGGCGCCCCCTCCGCTCGATTGACCGCCCCCCGCGCTCCCGACCCCGCCCATATCTCCCATCGAACCCATCGCACCGACGCGACGACAAACCGCCGTTCCGTCGTCGCCAACCGTCTGACAACTTTGGCAGTAATCGCAGATATTTTTACCATATATAATGTGAATATTTACAAAAACAATAATATTAAACAAAATCGCTTCAAATTGTAATTTTTAAGCCTTAATACTCTCGGTGAAAATATCCTCAAAGTATTTATGATTCCTATTTTTATAAATAAATTTAACGGTATTATTTGGATTTCTATTTAATATTTCGAAAGAAATAAACTTATAAAAAAAAGATTAATTATTTTTAACTTGCAAAGTTTACGGATTCGTTTGTACGTTTGTTATTTATAATTTTGTTGGAATGGAATCTGGCGATCGATTTTTCGACCGCTTTCCAATATTTAATTGGAAAGTGGTCTCTCTTATAAATAAACGTGCGCGCGTTCTTCTCATTTGAAAATTTCGTCCCATTAATTTTTTTCGTTTTTTTTGTCCCTCTTGGGAGCAAAACTTTAGATATTGTCGTAATACTGTTTGAAAGCTATTCACTTTAAAGTATATATATTCATATTTTTTTAATTTATTTTATCATTATAAAAGCAAAATAATACTTTCGTATTAAATCGACCGGAATACATAAAAATGAAAAGGTTTAATTTTTTTTACTACAATACGATTAAAGTTTATAATGAATTAAAAAAGGGGCCGCATAATATGCGATGACGACGGAAACTCTAATGAAAATATTTGCAAAAGTTCGGAAAGTTGGCTGCGCCGACTGTTGACGTGCACGACGAGCGCGGATAGCCGTCGACGTTATGAATTTGGGCGGCACGGTTCGACTGAATCGCACCGGCTGGACGGTGCTGGCTCTGGTGTTCCTCGTGCTGCTCGTGGTGCACTATTCTCGATCGCCGCAACAGACGCGCGCTCCTCCGTCCGCCGAACGTCGCGGCGAAGAGAAGAGCGGAGACGGAGACGGAGACGCGGACGCGGACGCGACGAAATGCGGCATCGATTCGCTACTTAGGAGCGCCGTTGCGGCCGCCGTCGCCGGAGGCAACGCGATCGCGGGCTCGTCCCCCGAGTCGGGAGCGCGTTCCAAAGGAAAGACCCGCGAAGGCGTCGATCAGCCGGTCACCGATGCCGATCTCGAATCCCACTGCCGCATGACGAGCGTCATCAGAGAAGCGTTTCCCGCCGTGAAGCTAATCTCCGAGGAGCATCCCAAAGACGCCTGCCCGACTTCGACCGTCATTCCGCCGGACGTCGACGTTCCGCCTCAACTGCCCAAGGAATACGTCGACATCGAAGACGTTACCGTCTGGATCGACCCTCTAGATGCCACCAAAGAATATACCGGTACGTTAGCTCGAATGCGATAAACGTATAATCCTCTCTAATTTTTATATATTTACTCCGTTTTAACAATCTTAAAATATTGTTCGATATTAATTCTATTCGATTATTTTTTTTTTAATATGTTTAATTTTGTTCGATTTGCGTTTTCAGAAAAACTGTATAAATATGTAACGACGATGGTGTGCGTCGCGATCAAAGGCGTTCCCGTAATCGGCGTAATTCACAAACCGTTTTCGAAAGAAACGTTTTGGACCTGGTCGGCCACGGCGAATTCGCCAAACTTAAATCGTCCACCGTCGGTGAGCGAAAATATTCATCCTTTACCGTATAGTTAAATTATTACGATTAATCGCTAATTAAAATATTTACGATTTCAGAAAGAAAATCGCGACGAATCGTCTAAACCGACTAAAGTGATCGTGTCGATTTCTCACCAGGGAAAAGTCAAAAGTTTCGCGTCCGACGCGTTCGGAGACCGTCACGAAATTATAGCGGCCGCGGGCGCCGGTTATAAAGTTTTAGAATTAGTGAACGGCAACGCGGACGTATATATTCATACGACCGCCATTAAAAAATGGGATATTTGTGCCGGAAACGCGATACTAAATTATTTCAACGGTAGAATGACGACTTTGCATAACGCCACTATAGATTATTCGTTTTCGGGTTCGTTGGAAAACAACGATGGACTGTTAGCCGCTCTAGAAAACCACGAAATATATGCAAATAAAATAAAACAGTTAAAAACAAATAATGAATAGGTGCAATATTTGTTATTTTCTAATGTTCCTTTCGTTTCATCGTATACTGTGATACTAGTTATCAGTCTAATTTTTTTAAATTTATATTTGGAATGTTATTTTACTATTAGCGAATTTATATGAGTTTAAATACAAATTATATTAAAAATATAATTAAACTCGTTTGTTTTTATATAAAAAATGATTTGTGCATTTTATATCTTCAATAACATTAACTCTTATCATCTAATGTATTGTATTAGATAATGTTTAAGTGTGTATATAAAATTTCATGTTAGAAAAAATATAAATATATGTGTATCTTATGATTCAATGTACTGTAGATTTTATTTTTGTACATAATATATTTAAAATGATCTGTCAAAAAAAAAAGAAAAATACAACTACATGAATATGATTCTTGCATTTTAGTTTCAAAAATTTAAATGTGTATAACTACTAATAATGGTACTCGTAATCAAATATATAAACTTTATTATTGTATTTGATTATCTTGTTTTTTTTTTATTTAATTAATGTTACGATTTAAAACTTACGAAAATTATTTTTGGGAAACAACTTTTTACAAATTTGATCAATCGTTTTCTCACATTTTTTTTTTGTCTCGTATTATTTATTAAAAATGAGATAATAGCAAAATATTAACTACATAACTTGCTTGTATGATACTTGAACGATCTGCAATCGTTGAACGCTGTTGGATTTTTTTCGAGTTAATAGATATCGTTTCTTATTATTTTTAATTTTATTACTTTTTTGTTTTATTTTTCCCCCTTTTATACAAAATGTATATTTGAAATATAAAACAAAACACCTAATGTCTTTAGTTATATTTTTTATGAAAAAAAACCCAAGCGTAAAGCGGTTAATAAATCATGTAAAAAATCTTTTGAACACAACACAATTGACAATTAGAACGAGGTATTTAAAAATGTTGAATTAGAATATTTCAAACACTAAGTTAAATATCGTGCGATGTATATGAAGTTCAAATGGTCTCCGTCCCGTGTTTTATGTATAATATACATTATAAAAAATAAACACTTCTTACAATTAAAAATATGTGTGGTAGAAAAAAGGTATTATTAATTAACCATTTAATGCTTTGATTATTTTTTGAAATAATGTAACCAAAAACTTCAGATTTTTTTATTTTATATTTCAAAAGTATATAGTATTTATAAACAAAAACAATTAAAAACGAAACAAAAAATAATAAAAATTAAAAAAAACAGTAAAATAACACAATGTATTTGATACGCGTAGTGCGCGCGAGCTAAAGCATTAAGTGGTTGATAAGTAATATTTTTAGAAATCATTATAACAAATAAATTTAAATAGAAGTTTATTAAGGAAATCACTCTTACAATAATTTGGTATTCACTTCGAAATATATATATATATATATATATATATATATACATATATATATATATAATAAAAATTTATAAATAATTTATAAGTTTATATCTTATTTTATTATCTATACTATTTTATCAAGAATAAAGATTAAATAAACAAAAATAAATTACACATTGAAAAAAATGATCAAGGATTACTGCAATATATTTAATAATAAATAAAATATATTTCTGTAATATCGAATCAAAATAAGCAGCAATATAATAGTTACTAAGAAACCGAATGGAAATTAAAAATATTAATATAAATATAGAATTATTACTTTGTTCATTTCACTCAAACGTCGTTTAGGAGTTTTCTATTTGAAGTTAAGTACTTCGTTCTAATTATGGTGCAAGGATATTAACAATACGTATGGAATGTTAACCAATCGTGTTAAAAAAAAGAATTTTTACTATTATACATAGACAAAAAAGGTGCTGAAAATTTATCTCAACTCGAAGAATTTTAACACAGGCCTTATGAGATATAATTTATAAGCATTTAGCTTCTGCCTTTTAGCAATATCCAAACTAAATGGAATCATCTAAAAATATAAAATAAAAGTTACTATTTACGTTTCTTTGATATTTAAATATGAACAATATTAATCAGAAACAATAAGATTATTACATACCATGGTACCACCAATTCGTCTTTTTTGGATTTTTACTGCATGTTTTCACGTAAAATGCATTATCTGTTGGTCTTTTCTGATTAATAAATAAAATAAAAATAGTTAATTATTAATGGATTATCAAATTATATATGTATATATATATATATATATATATATATATATATATATATATATATATATATAATGTTTATGAATAAACACATATTTAACCTTTAAACAATTTTAAAATACAATTATTTCAATTTTAAAATTAAAATATTTTAATATTAATGTCATATATTGATGATCTATAACTTAAGCTTTATGAAAGTTTCATATAACAAAATAATATATATGTATATATTGTCATTGTATCAAATTATACCTTTTCTTTACAACTGCTCAACATAGAAACAATGGAAAGGCATACAGAACGGACAGAAAGCGCGGGAGACCAATCTTCAGTTAAAATCGACAGGCAGATGTGTCCATTCGAATAAATATGAGGATGCACAGGTATATTATTTCCGATAAATGTCACCTAAAAGGAAAAAAATAATACACTAAAAAGGAAAAAAATTACAATAAGAATTGACTCGAGGAGATTAACGACTTACCTCGGGCGAATCAAATGGATATTTATTAGTAAATTTAAATTGCAATAAAAATTTTTCTCCTTCGTAAAGCGTACCGGCGACACCTTCCATATGAATGATCCATCTAGAAAGAAGAATATATAATTACAATAAAATAACAATCGTCAATATGCCGACGATAATTAAGTCGTAGATAAAATTATTCATATTCGTCGTAGTTTGATAATAAAAATTAAATGGCAATTAATATGATTGTCGTTTGACTAATAATGTTACATTTTGGAGAGAAAATTTATAACGTGTGATGTTCGAAAAATTGAACTAGAATACAATATATAATATTAATTGCGCAATCGTTTACGAATAGACAAAACGTCATGACGACATATACGTATATATCGTATACGAATCGCAAATGTCAAACGACACGAATGTTTACATGTGACAACGGATCGATCGAATTAAACGAATCGAGAAAATACTGACGAATTAAGATTAGATCCGGCGTGTTCATCGTCCACGGCGAAACCTGGCGGCGGTTCTTTCATCAGCGACATGAGCTCTTTTTGGAGCCGCTTCTGCAAAATATCAACGAACATCATTAGCGTTGACGCTATTATACAATATTATTGTATACATGGTGTACATATATATATATATATATATATTAGAATAGAGTTGAAACGAACGGATAAATTAAACGCACGAAAAGTGAGGATCAAAGTATTACCTCAGCCGGCGAAGCAGCCGTCATGTCCGAAAACGAGTTGCGTCGCCAGTCAACAGTAGGCGTACAGCTGACACGGACGAGAACTCGCGGTCCGATGACACGCAGGACTGCCAACCTTTATATCGACGCACTGCATCCAACTTTGCGTTTCATTCGACACTTTTCAATTTATTCGAAGGATATTAATAAAAATATTTATATATATTAAGAATAACGTATTTTTATTTTAATAATAATAAAATGTATGCAAATTTTGACACATACAAATATAAAACATTTTCTTTTCAGTTTAAAGCAGTCAATTAGCATACTAATAATATATTATCCTTTATTGCAATTCAACACTATCACTAAGATAGAACAACTTGATGTCCAACACTTTGTATATATATATATATATATATATATATATATATATATATATATATATATATATATATATATATATATATATATATATATATATATATATATATATATATATATATATATATATATATATATATATATATATATATATATATACTTTAGACATAATATACATTTCAATTTGATGTTCTAGTAAAATAAGGCAGCGTTAATCTACAACAAAAAAATATTCATTTAAATCTCTTAAAAAAAGTGTTAAGCAGTTTGGCTAACTTTAGCAATGCCATATTTACTTCGGTAACTACTGAACACATAGTCTTAAATTTCTTTATTAATTTCATTTAAATTTAGGTTTTTCCACGTCTAATTCATTTTCAAAATATTCCAAATCGTCTCCATATATATTAGTATTATATTTCCATGTAAAATAGTATACAGCTGCCATATCGTCTTTTTTTGCGTAAGTTTTAATATCTCCTGAAAGAAATCTTTATATGGTGTATATATACATATATATATATATATATATATATATATATGTGTGTGTGTGTGTGTGTATATATATACCATATATATATATATATGTGTGTGTTATTTACATACTCGAAATAATTTCTTTCAATTTAGTTTCTTCAGAAAACATCTGAAAAATAGATTCCATTTCATACACGAGCTTAGAGAGAGGCCATGTTTTCAGAATAATATTTGACTCTGAAGTAGAAAACGCGCTTGTGCGTTTTTCGAGTGCTTCTAAAGCTTTACATTGGTTTTTCAATGATTCCATAGCTAGAACATGTTAAAAATAAAGATACAAATTCATAATATTTCATGTTTTATAAAATATTTACCACAAATGCTTGTTTTCATCTCATGTAATGCCATATGTATTATAAGCATATTTTCGGTAAGTTTTTCTGTACTAATATTTTTAATCAATAATATTGTATTACAATAAGTTTCAGCCGATTGTCTGTGTGTATTTTGCCAATATTTGATATATTCTAAAAAGCTATTGCCTATATCACGAGCACGCTTGAAAATATCTGAGTTTTCAGATAAATTCCTAGATGCTGAGAAGAAAATAAATAAATTAGAAAAATAAATATTATAAAATGAACGATTAGTCATTGTCGATATTAAAATTATTAACAAAATATATAGTAAAAACTAATGAGTCAGATTAATTTTAATAGATGTATTGAATTCTAATCAAAATTACCGCCTCTTACTTAATATAAAAATTGTAAATCATATTTACTTGAAGGTGTGGCCATATTATGAGTAAATGAATTACAATTTCATAAAAAAATGTTTTATAAAAAAAACAACATCAAAGCAGTAAATAACTTGACACAAACAAACACGCGGGGAGGTAGGAAACATATGATTATCACAATGCTACCAACTTAAAATTTTACAAACAAAATTTTATAAAACTCGTATAATTCGAAAAAAGTATAATTAAAATCACATTAAATTCAGATGTTGTATCAAAAATAAAAATATAACTAAAATACTTTATCCTTATTGAATTTTTTTGAAGCGATTTTTTAATATTTTTTTTCTAATACAAATGATATGAAATTTTTCCATACTATTATATTAAAACAAAATAATTATATTCCTTCGATGTGATTAGTTTTATTACTATTTTATAGTACATAAACTTATTAATTTGTATTTTTTATATCAATAGTTTAAAACCTGAATACTTGTGATAAATTTTAAAGGAAAATTATTATGGATTAAGGAAAATATATTAAGAATAAAACGACTGCAAAAATCATTGTCATTATTTATTGGTTGTAACAGTAACCTTTCAAAAATAACTAATCATTCAGTATTGCATTCGTACCATGAACAAAAGCACCATTTCATGTAAATAATTTTCATGAATTTCAATTCATACAATTAGCATTAATATTCTTTGAGCATAAAACATATATTAAAACCATTAAATTTTTGTGAATCGTAAGTACAACAAAAAAATTGATTTATTTGAAATACAATAATTGACAATCAAAAAAAAACTGAATTCATAAACAAATATAAACGTTAATTATTTTTTTCACATTTAACAAATTACCAATATCTTAATGTATTAACTAGAGTTAATATTGTTTAATTCGATTATTTATCTGTGTATGATACCTAACAATTCTTAGACAACTTCATTTTTGATAATAATGTATAATTTAAATGATTTATGAATAAAAAAAAAACAGCAAGTAACAGAGCAAACACAAACATCTATTAAAGAACAAACATAATTACAATATATATTTACTAGAAATACGCAACTTTACGAAAAAATATAACTAATAAATTTAATTAAAAAAAATGGCACGTCATATTCAATCGCTAATATGAGAAATGCAATATGAAAATGTACCATTTATTCAATACTAAACATGGGAGTTTTAAACATCATTGAAGAAAAGTTATCGAAAAATTTCACATGGTACATTTCTTAGAAATAAATTATGACTTATTATGTACAGTCACATCTCATGTGAATTTATAAGGCAGTGTTTTTTTTTCATTACTTTTCACTATTAATAACAAACACAACCGCGTGTACATATTTTTGATTCAAGGTAACATTGCACTTCCCCATATTTTATTTTATTTTTGTTAACAATATTCAACACCATTCACTCAACATCTTCAAGAGATTTTACACTCATATAATAATATTTTCCAAAAGATATAACATAACTCAGACAACTCACTACATGTTAAAACTACAACTAATAGGAACGAAAATGATTTTGGCTAAGACTGACAGGTACTTCACTAATGGTATTTCATTCAATTAGCCAATATTTATATATGATAAAAAGTCATAACAAAAATATTGCGATATAAGTAGGTGTATTTCAATATTTATATTTCCATTTAGAACATATAAATATATGTCAATAATTATTTATTATTTAAAACTACAGATGGACGATTTTTGTCATAAAATATTAGCAAATATTAATTTAAATATTAATTCAACTGAAAATAAATAAAACGATTAGCAAAGCTTTAAAATCTAAGAATTTTCAAAGAAAATTAATAAAATATAAATATCGAAAAAGACCTACATCATTATCGCTCAATAAAAAAAATACATATTCTAAAAAGTTGTCCAAAGTTATTCTATATCTTGAAGGAGCTAGAAATTTTATTAGAATTAAAGCATACAATATAGCACGCAAAATGAGATATCAGGAGTATAATATCTCTTCCATTACTTTCTCAATCCAACGAGAAACAAGAAACATTCTGTAATACTACAAAAGTGGTAATTAAATGTGATTCAATTGCACTCCTTATTATAGCAAATGTTTTACTTAAAATATGTATATGTTTGACAGCTCTATTTCCTTGATAAATGTGTATTTTAATAATACAAAATGTGATTTAGCTAAATCGTCTGAAATTAAATTACTGTAAATAAGAATCACAAAGTAGCTGTTACAACCCAATTCACCCTAAATATAAGGAAAAATAACAGAAAGAACATCGTTTTTTTAATGTTCATATATATATATATACTAAAAAATCAAAATAGCTTTCTATCACTACGTTTCATCACTAAACAGTGTAAGCGCTAATTTGTTAGAAAAATTCAAAAATTTGGTTAATTTAACTGCCTTATATATATATATATATATATATATATATATATATATATATATATATATATATATATATATATATATATATATATATATATATATATATATATATATATATATATATAGATATAGATAATACATATTTATACGCTTGTAAAATTAAAAAAAAACATTGTGCGATTTTATGAATAACAAAAAATGTAAGAAATTAGCCTGAAATTCCAATATATGTATTCCAAGAAAAAATAAATTTAACAAGCCTCCTGTAACATTCACAAATAATATATCATTCGATTAACAATTATTATTGTCACAAAATTTCGAAATGGTAACTTTTTTACAGTAGCAAAATATATTTAACATGTAAAAAAACACATTAATCGATTTATCTTCTCGAACAAGATTCGTATCAATTACAGATAATTAATTATGGCAAATATGGAAATGTTAACATAGTAATTTATTAGTGATTCGTGATTTGTTTTATTACACATCGAGTTTGTAAAATGTTACAATCACAGTTTGAAGGAAGAAATAATTCCTGAACTGATGTGTAATAATACTAATGAATAATTAATTTAAAAATAATAAAAACACAACATAAAGAGATGAAGATGATTATTAGATTTTCAACAAATGGCAAACAAATTTGCCAATTTTTTATTAATTCTATCATTGCATACACTAAGTGTACATACATTTTCAACAATATTAAGAAAAATAAAATAGGAATAAAATATTCACTTCAAAATCGTAACAAACAACTACAAATGAAACGCGTTTTTCCCAATAACAATATAAGAATGACTCGCATCGATAGCCTAATTGGAACAGTCTTTTAGGCGATATTGTATATTTGTTTGTAGTGAAGTTTCAATTTCATACCCCTTAAGTTCAAAACAAAATACACACAAAGGTCATCACGTCGAACTACAAAAGCTTTATGAACTATTGATTATTGGTTCCTCGAAAATCTTAGTTCGTTCACAGGTAGTCACATTTCGTATTCAACTAGATATACTATTGTTGGTATCTTTATTGTTGATTATAAGTTCACGATTATCCAAAAGTCCAGAACTAGATAAAACATCTGGACTTAAATCTTTAAGCTGCCTTTTTTCGATTTCAGCCTTGAAATGCTCAATATCTTGGGAACTAAAACAATTTATTATACATAAATACATACATACATATATATATGATACATTTTCATTAAATATTATATATTCTTACCTAATTTGAACAAAAAGAATTCCATTTATAACATTTAACATATCAAGTACAGAACTCATGGATGGTGGTTGTATGTGAATAGGAGGAGCACAAGGAGCGCGACCTGTATAAATATCATTCATTTTTTTCTGTAACACGACGGCTTGATGAGTTAAATGACGTAGACAGTCTGAAGATTCGCGAGTCTTTTCATGATTTTCACCAAACTAAAGAATAAATAAAAAAAAAATCACATATTATTTGATAATGTAACAAAAACAAGTTATTGTTTTCATTACCTGTTGCTTATAAATAGAATATGTTTCTCTTTCATGTTGAAGGGCTGCTCGAAAATCACCCAGGCAACTAAGAGTTCTCGCAAGCAAATGACGAGCAGCAGCAGTTTTTAAAGATCGAGATCCATAGCACGTAGCTGTTAATGCTGCAGCTCTTTCGAGGAAACGAAGCGAGAGTTCATATTCTCCAACAGCATGAAGTATTAAAGAAATATTACTCTATATAAAAATTGAAATAATATAACATTTTTTTAATAAATAAAAATAACACAATGAAAAATTAAAAATAAATATATTTACATCCAACAATGCTATTTCTGGATGATTTTCACCACAAACTAAGAGAGCCAAATACCTAGCTCTGTATAATAATTTTAAAGCGCTACTAACTTGACTATTTGCAAAGCAGTAAAGTGCCAAATGAGTCTAAAAACAAACAACGATAACAAGTTTTATAAAAAATAACTTTAATATTTATATTTTAAAATAACGATATACATATATGAAACATACGTATTCAGTAATAGTATATGGATGGTCAATACCGTTGACACGTTCAGACATTAGAACAGCCTTCTGTTGGTAAGCCATAGCTTCGCGATGTTCTCCAGTTACGTAACAAAGACGAGCTACCATTCTCAAGCATTGTGCTATTTCAGGATGCATAGGACCGTATACATTATTGAGAAGATTTAAGGCTTCAGATATCAATTCATGACCATCTCGGACCTGGCCTGCTTGTATTTTACTCTGACCAGTGGTGTAGAAATTATACGCATCTGATGCCTAAAAATATAATGTATATATAAACATCGTGAAGAAAACTATAATAATGTTTAATAATATTTCATTTTACTCTTGGATTTATGTGTTTCACTACTGGAAAAACGTTGATAATATCAGATGTATTAAATATCACTTTATTTTTACTGTCTAAATCATATTCTCTTAAAAGAATTTGTAGACCAACTTTTACGCAAAACGACCTAAAAATGATTTACAAATATGAAAAAAATATATCTAATAAAAAAACATTACAAACACTAATAAAATAATAACCTTAATAAAGATATTTTCTGGAAACCAAAAGTTTCGACGGTACTATCGATGTTATCAGTTGGTAAATGCCAACCCCAATAAGCCTAGAAAAAAATAATTATTACATTTAGACTACCTCCAGATGAAAAATATAGTACCAAAATATTTTTTCTCACTTTAAGTTCTTGTTTGATTTGTTGCCATAAACTCTTTGGTGTTAGCGTTGTCCAATCTGTTGAATCATTATTGTTATTTCCAGATGGACGACCTCGTTTTTTACCCTTCTTTTTACTAGATTTGAAATGCAATTCTTCAGAAAGTGGCGGTAAGGGCACTGGGGCACTACATAAAAGACAATTTAAAAAGTGTGATATTCCTTGAGACATAGACATCAGATCACAGCCCTAAAATTTAAAAAAGTGAGTAAAATAGAAATTTATTAACATAAATAATTAAATTTAAAATTAAACTTACTTGTATATAAGTAGTAAAAATATGTTTAGCAGCGCGTAAAATAATTTCAGATACAGCTATAGTGTGAAGATATGATAATGACTTAACTTGAGATAATAAAGTACAAACTCTTCCAAGATAACGAATATTAATTCCACGAGTATGCAAAGCATCAGCAAGTGTACTGCCATCCATTGGTGCAGAAGAATGGTCAAGACAATCTCTAATCTAAAATAGACAATTTAATTATTTTTTGAAACAAGAAATAAATAGAAATTGTGGAATTATATAAACTCTTACAAAGTTAGGAATTTGAGTTGTAACTAAAAATGACGCTGCTTCTTTCACAAGATGCCTCTGCTTCTCTAATTCCTCATCAGAGCAAGAATGTTTAATTCCATCGGAAAATACATCAGGATTAAACCTAATATCAAATTCGCCATCTTTCAGAGATCCCACAGAACGAGCAGCTTCTCTAATAATATCATGATTACTTTCAGCCACTACAAATAAATAAAAAATAATATAATTTTATTCTGATTATTATTCCTAAAAATTAGATCAATGAAATTGTGCTTACTTTCTTGTTTAGTTCCATTTGTAATTGAATCAGTAATACTTTCAACAATTTTTTTTGCTTCATCAGTGTCAACTGAATTATTTTCAGATAATACTACATCAATGTCAGTTTTTTCTATAGATAATTCCCCATTAACTTCCTGTTTGCTCTCTCCATTTACTACAATGTTTTGTTCAATAGTTGAACTTTTCATAACACTTTCACTATCAGATTTAGAATTTTCATTTTTATTATTAGTAACAGTATCTTGATCTTTTTTATTTGCTTCTTTTTTGGATTTTTTATCACTTTTACTGGGTTTGTCTTTAACTTCATTTTTTTCTGTTACTTGCACATCAGTAATTTCATTATTTTCAGCAGTCTTATCTTCTTCACCCTTTTCTTTGATTTCAGTCAATTCTTTTTCTTTTTGTTTTTTAATACTAATCTGTTGATAATGATATGCTGCATAACGAATAAATTTAACATATCTCGCTCTAAAAAATATTTTTTCTTGTCATAATGTGAAAATAAAAACAATAACAAATGAATCCATAACTGCTTACTCAACAAAACTGTCGACTAATTCTTGTCGAAGACAACAAAGTTTATGCTTATGTTCTATAGGATATCCAAGAGAAGTTACTTCTTCAGGTAATTCAACACTTTCCACTATATATAATATATGATTATATAAATATTTTTTATTAAAAAATAACAAAAAAAGTATTTTTTTAAACAAGCTTACATTTTAAGAAATTAACATCCGGAGGAAACGTTCTTAAAAGATCAAGAATATAATGTCTACCATCATTTCCAACAATTCCTTTACATTCAACACTTGAACATAATTCTACAGATTCACCCTTGGCACTCACGACGGAATGTGGTAATATTTTAAGTTGTAAACCTGCTTTACTAAGCTAATGAAAAGAAATATTTATTCAACAACTCATTAAATTAAATATGTATATAGTTTATATAAACACATACTAATTCCATATATTTTGGATGTGTCAGTACAGTTTTGCCAAAGTCAATACTACCATAGATAACGCTTTGTTCTTGTTCTTTTTCTAATATACCTGGAATAATCGATTGTGCTGTAACTCTATAACCTCTATAATCAATTACCACTGTGCCTAGTGTATATAAGCCTTCCAAATCAACAGCACTATATACCCTGACACCTTGTAAATCATTCCTCTGGAATTAAAAAAAATAGTTGTCACGTCATTTTTATTATACATATAATAGTTATATTTTTTTTAAACATACAGGAGCAACAAATGCAGCCGCATCGCCTCCTAATTCTTTGTAATGATCACGAACGTCAAATCCAAGTGAAAAAAATATATTATTCCAAATGAACATTTGCATTTTAGCTTCTTCTCCAGGATTTATAGCCATAACATTACCATCTACAACTGCCATCGCTCCTCGAGTGGCTGCAGCTACAAAATCGCTGTGAACCTTCAATAAAAATATGGCTATAAATATTTAATAATTCTTTATATGTGGTATTAAATAATACAAATATACTTTGAATATCGCTCTCTCTCTTAATAACCGCTCAGGAAGATTTTTTCTTGGCAATTCCCTTGTAGTTTGCAATTCTTCATTCCAATCTCTGGTTTGTCCTGGTATATGTTCTTCATAACCAAGTTTAGACGAAAATGCTAAAATTAATGATAATAAATTAGATATTAAGAAAATATAATAAAATTTATTAAAAATAAAACAATAAATATTTACTATCTTCTGCTCGAATAGCATCAATTGTGTGTTCGATATTTGGAGCGGCCCAAGAATATACTTGATATGGAGTATTTACCCTTTCAAAAGGGTGCTTTTGAGTTCTACGACGCTGAATAATACTAAACGAACGTTTAAATACCGGTGATATGCTAGATAATAAATCTATTAATGAATGACTTAAATGAGATGGTGATGCAGCCTTTGGATTAAAGGTTTCTTCAGTTGACCTATGTGGATAAAAAAATAGTATGGAATACAAACTTATAAAACAAATATTATTTAAAATTATAAACTAACTGATTCAAATAAAATCCTCTAGCGCAGGCGGTAATATGAAAATGGCGATCCTCCATAGTTACTACATATAAATATAATAAATCACCATTCATTTTTCTAGGGCCAGGTGGAGGATTCCATCCAGAAGTCGTTAAAACCTGTTCCAAAAATATTTATTAAATTATAATACAAAATATATAAAAATTTAGAAACATATAGATATCAAAATCACCTTTATACATTGAGGTCCCTTACTTTCTTTAGTGATAGGATGAAGAGGCATCAACGGTCTCTCTTTGCTACCGGGCATTATATAATCTGGTGGAGTACAATCTACGCTTTCTGGACGAGTTTTCTTCTTTTCTGAATAGTATAAAAATGACTTAATTTATGTGTAAACTATTTTTTTTCATACAATAATTAAATATTATGAAAAATTAATACCTAAAATATCTCCTTGTGTAATAACATTTAAAAATGCTAGAGAATTGCATTCTGTGCCTGTATAAGCATCTGATAAATCAAGAGATTTTAATAGATCTCGTACATGTCTGACGTGAATACGAGCTTCTCTCATAGTATAAGGTTCTTCAACAACCTATTAACGATCATTTATATTATCACAAGTTTCAAATAATTACTTACTTTATTATATTATTATATTTTTCATGTATGGAAATATATATATATATATATATATATATATATATATAAACTTACTTTAATAACTGAGCCTTCTTTGAGTCCTTCAATATTCTTTAATTCAGCAAAATTATCTAATGTTACGCCATCTAATTGTAACGAAAAACAAGTACGATGGCAAGTATCTTCACGATCCATCAAAATCTGATGTATTTCTTGAACTAACTCCATACTGGAAACCTTAAATTAATATTTTGTGGATAAAAGAACTAATTCTAAGAAATAAAGTGAACAAAATTCTAGTACATAAAAATTCAAATATTTAAAGTATGTACCTGTATATCAAAAGACTGCGTACCAGGACTCACTATTTTAACAGTAAAACCTACATCTTGAATAAAAACAACTTCTTGATCTCCCTTTTTTTCTTCACTTTCGTCTTCAGTTGCATTTTCCCCATTTGGCATTACAGATGAGTCAACAGCTACTGTTTTAGTTTCGACATGGGTTGAATCCTTTTTTTCTACTTTAGGCATATCTGATTTTTTATTAATATCGTTTTTTTTCTGCTTATCTGCTGTCACTTCTTTTGTGGTTAATTTTGCTGGAATAGTTATAGCTGTTGTTGATGAAGATGACGTTGTAGATAATTTCGGAACGCTATCCATTATGGACGATTGTAAAATATCAGTTGTAGGTTTGGAAGTTACATTTGTTTCAACGGATTTTGAAGAAAAATTAGTTATGGACGAGATTGAAGATGAACTTGTAGACGTTTTCGATGATTCTGCAGTAGATACAATTGTAGTAGTCTCCACTGTCACCTCTAACAAAATATCATACGTTAATAATATAAAATTTTCATTAAAATACGAAATAGTATTTATATAATATACATCAAATATTTAACAGCAATTTCAATAAACAATGATGTTTTTATTTCTTAATATAATATATTCAACAATATTAAAAAAACATTGTTAAGGTATAAAATAAAACTTCACTCATATAATATAAATAAACACTATTCTTTTGAAACATTTTGTACACATATTTAAAAAAAAATACCGCTATTAAGTGTTTTTGCGGGAACTGGGTGTTTGGCGACTGCTGCTGCATATGACGCTTTCTGTTTTCCTCTTCTAACAGGAATGAATTCATCTTCTGAATCATTAATATCACCATTCTTTTCTACATCGTGATTACAAACTCCATTCTGTTTCGATACAGGTGAAACAGATATATCACTATTTTTTTGATTCTGTTCCTTAGACACTATTTTATTGTGACCATTGATTAATTGTGTCGATTTAGAAGATGGTGAATTCTCAGCTTTAGTTTTCAAATTTTTATTTATATTTGCATTTCCGCCATTTGACTTATTATTATTATTTGTATTCTTCTGTTTTTTTCCTGTGAAAATATAATGCATTGAATTAACAATATATCTATAAAAAAACCAATAATACAAAAATAGTAAAGATAAATCTATAAACGCATATCGGAATCTTTATTTAGGTCGGTAATTAAGAGTGATGAATAAACCAATACATTGGCAATGTTTCAAAAAGGTTAGTGAACGTTGAATTTCAGTTAAATGATGATCGTTCTTATTGCAATGAACGATTCAAAATATTATGGTTCATAATTTAAAATATTATTATCAAATTGTCGATTTTCATTATTTAAATTACATTTAATCTTCGTTTATATATTTTTAGATTTAAAATATGCTGAAGTTTGTCGTTAAAAATTCTCATAAAATCTACTTTTACATCAACTTTGTTCAAGATAGTCCCCAAAAGATAAGATATTACATGACAAGGTAAACATAAAATGTCCAAGACATCTAGCTAGTAAGAAAAGATAACAAAATACTCATAAATAAATATTCACGAAAACACATGAACATGTATGTTTATTTTTTTTTACCTTTATACATTAAATTTCACAAGTATCAAAGTACAAGTATCATAGGGTTCAATTTATAATATACAATATTTACTAAATAAAGCTGTAGTACCATAAAAATATTAAGAATTGACTGAAACATTCGAAAATAATTTATAATATATAAATTTAAAACTTTTCACATGTTCCATTTTAATATATCAAAACGATTACGAAAACTTTTCAAATATACACACGCACGCACGAACACACAAATATATATATATATATATATATATATATATATAAATATATATATATATATATATATATATATATATATATATACTGAATTTAAAATAGATAAGAAACAAACATGATTTATTTCGAACAGTAATCAATTGTTTCGTTAATCCAACGAATCAAGATGTAAATATGAGATAAAATAAAATCATAAATTTAACAAACTGATAATAAATCAACGATTTTAGAAAAATGTGAGTTGTAAAAAAAATCTCAATAAAAGTTTGGGAATTAAAGTTACAATGTGAATTTCTTATCTGCTATAATAGAATATGTCAATAATGAATATTATAAAATAAATTTCTAAGAAATCAAACTTATTATTTGTAAAAAAAATCGAATTTTGAGTTCATTTGAGTATTTCAATAATTTTGCATATTAATAAAACCAAAAGTGATAATATTAAAAAATAAATTTTATTATAAAACTAAATTATTAGTATTGAACTATCAACTTTAAGAAATAGGGAAATAAAACAAAAAGAGACAACTAAAAATTGTAAATTTCTTCCATATTAGGTCTTAAAACAAAGATGATTTTAAATTTTATTCCATTAATTAACAAGCTTTGGGTAAGCATTAAAGTCTTAAAAGAGACATCCTAGTATTCCCACTTTTTTTTCAATGTATAATATAAAATTATATCTTTAAACAGAATAAAACTAGCAATCAAGTAATAAAAATCAAAGCTCATGATTATTATGATAATGAGAATAAAATACGACAACTTTAAATGATACGTTTACATGTCGAAGAAAAACTTGAAGAGATATTTTTTAATGGATTTCAAGAACTTTAAACGTGAGGACGAAGAACCTACGTATTGATCGTAGGGCACACGATACCACCACATTTGTACACCGGTTGCAAGGAAAACTATGAAAAGGGGAAAATCGTCTACTAGTTCACTGCACAATCTTTTCCAACTTCTTTCAAAGTATATTTTTTTAACGCACGACGAATAATGCTGAGCGACAAAAAAAGGCAACGTCTGCTGATTTAAGAATATCGTGAGGTATCATAAATTTAACTGAAAACCAATAAATATCGTAAAACAAATGGCGCCGACAAATTAGTTATAATAATGATTCTCGCTGTCAGATAAAATAATCCTACACTTCAGATTATAAATTGTACAATTTGATCAATATACGCCGATCAGAAACAATTATTACTATAAAGTTAAACCCATGGAAATAAATCAACAATTATTTATAGCTTTTTCTATATTGCATGTATTTAATTAAGAAAATTAAATAATTCAGAAAATTTTCGATTTTTTTATATATTTAATAATTTGATGAAATTTAATCCCTTTCAAAGGGTTACCTGTATTATAGATTTTCATTGAGGGTTTTATATTCTAAAACAGGGGAGAAAATTTTAAGTATACAATATTACAGAGGTCGAAGTAAGTAAAATGTATTAAAATATTAAATTGCTACATTACTTGTACTTCAAGAGTACGCATAATATTTTAATACGATTCGTCAAAATTAAATCGGATTAATGAAATATTATTACTTAAGAATTATTTAAAAAATACTAACATTTATTAATAATACTTGACGTAAAAATATCATATTTTTGCTTATAACAGAAAATGTTTGATAATACAAAAAAATAAAAAAATATGCACATATATAGAAAATAAATAAAATGTTTTAAATTCATTCCTAGATTTTGTTAGATTTTAGATTTCTACATATAATTTCAAATAACTAACAAAAATAAAAATCATGTACAAAAACTTGATCGTAAAAATTCACTTCTTCATATTACTTCGCTTACTGATGTATTTAAGTATAAGAATGTATTGAGTTAATGAATGTGATACTCTTGCATGATTTACAGTTACAGCTTTTATAACTAAAAATAATAATATATTATGTTTCTAAATATATTATAAATATCAAGAGAGTTGAACCATAGAATTGACGACAATTCAGAAGGCAACAAATATATTAGGGCAACTTTCAAAAATCACGAGACTACATGGCATGATTCCAAATCTGAAACACATTTTCCTTTTCCATGAAAAACGAAATGAATAAAATCGTCGACATGACAGGGGGGAAATGGTCAAGAAAAAATAAAATGAAAAGAGAAAAAAATGCACTTTTTAAAATATTTAAAAAATAATAACAATAAAATAAACGAGATTCCCGACATCAATTATAAAAACGTATCACATTTTGTCTGGTGCGAAGAGTACGGCGATCATACGTCACGTTTTGCGTCATAGTCAGTTGACAAGGTCGACAAAAAAAAATTATACATGGAAGTCAAAAAGCGTCAAGAGTGGTTCGAAGCGAGTCTCTGGATGCTCTAGCTTGGGAATTATCAAAATCGAGCTGAATATTTGAAGCAACCGAAGGCAGTTGGCAACAATGCCCACCGCTCGGTTAAAACGGCGGGGAAGGAAACATGGCAACACAGTCTAGATTTATATTCGAGATAGCATTACTTATAATTGCAAATTAAAATCGGTCGTTCCTGTTCTCGTCGTGATTTTCTAAGGTATTATCGTACTAAACAAACATAGAAAAAAAAATCACATATTTATTGGTAAAAGGGGTTGAAAATTAGATCGTAGATTAGAAAATTATTCATTTTTAAAATGTGATAAATTATTATGATGAAGTCAAACGGAACGCGGTTATAGAGGGCAGTTGAAAATTGGGATAATAAAAAAAATGGTATTCGAAAGATTTACAATAAGATTTATGATTGTAGAAAAAAAAACAAATAAAAACTGATATAACCTTAAGACCTTTTTATGTAAATATATAAATATGTTAATTGCATTGCAATCGAATTACTGATTGCATTATTAAATTGTATAAATTATCAATTTATACATTGGATTCTTTAACATGAACAAAGATTAAAAAAAAATAAACTAGTTTTTTAAAGCAAAAACGATAAATACTTATATATATTATTATATTATAGAGTAGGGGTAGCTAAGCTTCTTGATAGTCCGAACCATTTTTCAAAATTAAAAATAAGTATTAAAAATGTATGCAAAAATGGTATTATTTTTTTAATAGAAATAATATTTTTTAAACATAATAATACAAAAATAGAAAGAGAACTCGGGTATATTTATCGAAAACAATAAATAATCCTTCAAAGAGCCGCAGTTTAACCATCCTTGTTATAAAGATTAGTTTCACTTTTAAAAACGATTTAATTACAATATTCAAATAAAAAAAAATCAACATTTTTACAAACACTATTAAATTTTTTAAAAACTAGAAATGGAAAACTAAAACTAGAAATGGCTGGTTCTAGTTTTAGTTTAATTTTTGATATAGTATATTATGCTTTTGTTCATGATGAAAATTTGTTTTCAAAAAATACTTAGCAATCATACACTAAAAGATTGGGAAAATCTGCTCTAAAACACTGCTACTGAAAATAGCATGTTCACAAGTATTTTTTTTTTGTCTTTTTTGCAGATAATCTACAGTTGTAGATATTTAAAAAAATATACTATAAGACAGTAACATGTCGACAAATTTAAACTTTCTTGCGTCAACTTGTGAATATTCCGAGAAGTCTCGTGGACGAGAAAGACTAAAGTTTAATATTTCATCTCATACAATTATATTCCGATTTTATGCTACAATTACTCGTCACAGTGTACAATAAATAAATGAAAACGCATGCAAAGTTGACAAATATATAAATATATATATATATATATATATATATATACAGGGTGGAAAAGTGAATGCGATAAAATTGGGGAGAGTTTTTCGAATAACACTCGAAATTAATTGGATCAATATGGTGAGTGACCAATTCAAACAAATTAGTAAGTCACAAACCTATTGTAAACAAAACACATAACTGAAAATACGTATAAAAATGAAAGAGAATTGCATGAAATATTGAGAAAACCGATATATATATATATAAAAAACAATAAAAATTTGTATGATCAATAATAGTCAAAAATATGAAGACTATATATAATGTAAAATTTGCGAAATTTACTCAAACGGAGTAGTAAATTGCATTAAAATCGATTTAGGGTAAAAATAGCAATACAAATAACGCATACGTATTGATTTCCGCATTGTTTTTTTATTATTAAATCGATTTTATTGCTATATATATATATATATATATATATATATATAAAGTTTGAAATTATAAATAAACGAATAAAAGCATTATATTTAACATATATATTAACTACGCGGTCATACGTCTTCTGAAATCATTAACACTCGCAAAGTTTTAACATATTAAATCAGAAGTTTTCAATTGGCAATTTACAATACGGTTCCATTCAATTCATTGATAATATCTGGAATATTTTTTTTTCAAATTATTAAAAACATTATTTTGGAAGAGAAAATTTATATTCAAATTTATCATAATTTAATTTAATAAGGCTATTTTCACCATATTTTTTTTGAATTTGAATATCTGCAAAATAAATACGTAATGTGTTAATTCTTTATAGTTTTATTATACTAGAAATAGATAATAAATTTTTTAACAAATATTAAAATTATGGAGAAAATGTGCATGATTATATGGTATAGAGTATGATGGAAAAAAATAGCTATGTAAAAATGTATAAAATCATTTTCAAAGTTTTTATATCATAATGTTAATCAAATACATACAATAATATACTATGAATTATCATTGTAATATTTTCCGTTTCAAAAAGTATTTAAACAAAATAGTTAAAATGAAAAACGTGTTTACAAAATGGAACATATTAAAAAAACAAGTTATAACCGCTATTTACGTCGTTACACAAATGATTAAATGAACAAACAGCCGTCATTGCACATATGATTAATTATTAAATGAAAAAAAAAGTATTCAATAAAAATTTGAAGTACAAAGGAAACCTAAGCGTGTCATATAATATATGATGTACAAAATGAATGACAAATAAAATTATAAAAAATGGATTTAAGAAGGAAGTCTATAATGACAATACTGGCAACACATGCGATTATAACATAATAATTTAAAACTCAAAAGATTCGCAGATCCGTTTACATGCTTTTATTGAACATAATGATATTGCTAGATTCATAAAGAAACATTAAAAATACCATTTGAACTTGTTATAACTAAAATGATGAGTATATAATAAATCGTATATATCTGCAACTTTTTGACAGCAAATTTCATAATATCACTTGTATATTTTACTTTCTTTATTAATAAACTTGAAATATTACTAAATAATTTTGATGATAAGCGATGTCATTCTGCAAAAAATAAATATCTGAAGGTCGAGGGTGGAATTGGAAATTTGATCATGTAAAAAATAAATGGGAACCTTGAAACTCTTTCAAAAGAAAAAACTCAACCAGTAAAAATCTTACATCGAGAATTGTTTATTTTTCATATATAAATAAATAATATCAATAATTAAACATATTGGATAAAATAAATGATAAGTAATTTACATAGAAGTATAAATTTTAATGTTAAAAGCGTTGGATAAAACAATAGGCTGAACGAATACAAAGATTCAAAATCGATTTTAGCAAATGAATTTAAAACAGTTGTCTTTCATGCAGTTTGAATCGTTTATGCGTCTATTTCTAACTGGAGGAAGAACACGAGAAGACGAATCTTTCAACGTTCTATATATATAAAATATATAAAGTAACATTCCAGTTACATCGTCAACAAGAGAATAACCAATTGAAAAGTCCGATCTTTTCACACAAACGTGCTGCATTGGCAAACGGTCAAAATAATTTTTTTTTTTTACAAGCAATGTGTTTTGTAGATAATTATGTCGGAAATAAAAATAAATCAATTCACCATTCTCGACGTGGACATTGACGCTACAGTAAGAATGAGTATTATTTTTTTTTCCGCCAAAGTTTGAAAAATTACGTGATGATCAGCTGTTTTTAAAATTAGGTACGCGTACGAGAAAAAAAATAATAATACCGCAAAGATATCACAGCTGAGAATAGATTAATATATTTCAGGAATAAAAGAAGTTATCGTTCTGAATACAAAACTATATAACATAATACAAACAAGAATATTAATAAAAAGTTCTGTTTTGATGAAAAATATTGTCAAGCTCTTTAAGTAGTTGAAAGATTTCACAAATGTCTATCAAGATTAGAAAAAAAATAGTTTATAGGTATGTAAACATAATTTTAATAGTGTCTTTTTTATTATAAGAATTTTTATCAGAACGTTGTAAATAAAAATTATAATAAATAGGTTCATTATTTTTTTAAATTTATTTAGTAATGATTTAATAACTTCAAACTAAAACAGATTTAAAACGGGTTTTAAAAAATTATCTAATCTTTTTCCTATCAGTAAAGTTAAATTAAAAAAAATGTTATCGTTATATATATATATATATATGTATGTATGTATGTGTGTGTGTGTGTGAATAAATACTAAAAATCCATGTAAAAAATAAAGGCGGAAGTCTTACGAAACTAAAAATACTTCAACCCCTGCCTGCCAAAATATTATGCGACGGAAAAAAATCATAGTTGACTACATAAATGAATCGTGCATTCCAGAAAGTTGTCCACATTTCCAACCTTCTACAGTGAAGATTTTTATCTGAGCTGATATTTAGCCGAGCAACGAACGGAGTCACGCTTCTTCCTATCCATTACAAATTTAGAACAATATATATGCAGTCACAGAATTCAACATATGCAATGTGGACTTGGGACTAAACACTTTTATTTTCAATTCATCAAATCACTAATATTTTTTTCTAAATGCGATAGATTATAAATCGGGTTTACGCAACAGTAAAAATTATATTATGAAAATATATATTTTTTATATTATACTGAAAAAAAAATGTTGACGAAATAATAAACGTTTCGTAACACACATAAAAAAATGCAAGTAAAGAGATTACAAAATACTACGTAATAAATAATGTAAACGCACTGTATGACAGGTAGTTTCATTTTTTTCCTGACACGTTTACCAGAAAATAACTTATATAATTAGACGTTTCCGGTAGAATTACGTCAAAATTGAGCACCTACAGACGTCGATTTACTTCTTGTCACCGATCACACTACATCCCTATTAATAATGAATTTTATCTGTAATAAAAAAATCTAGAAAATACCACGATGAACTAAATTCACGAACCTCATATATAGAATGGACGACCGTCCAGACATTTGCAAGACAGACGTTTACATAATAAGAATTTAAAATTATAGTTAGGAAACGAAAGCGGAAAATGCTAAATAGTATATATATATATATATATATATATATATATATATATATATATATTCTCAGACAGCGGTTATTGAAATGACATTGTTATACGATGGCTCATTGCTAACTTTTTAGTTAGCTATTTAGCTAGCAGACGAAGTGCGTCCGTTAAATTGACGCTAACCATGCGTTTTCTAAACGGTTTCTTATGATCTGCGGTAACTTGTTATTTGCTCAGTGTTTCGAACATTTTTTTTCTGTGTACATAAGATTAAACAACACATAAAAAATCGATGAGCAACAATATCGTTTGTTAGATATCAAATGTGTCTATTATCGCTCTACGAAAAATAAAATATCTATAAAAAATTCAAAACTAATTTCGTTTACTTGGAATAAAGAAATATTTTTTTCCGATTTTAGCTACCTTTAAAATTTATACATATTTCTTCTATTAGTAAATGTTTATGTTTTGCATAACGATATTTACAAAAGTTTTCTAATTCACATTAAACTGTATTTTTCGCATTAAATTTTAATATTATTATAATAAAATAATTGTAAATTTTCTATATTTCTCGTTTTTCAAATCAGTATACTAAATATTTCAATGATCTAAATGTCATGTCTACAGCCTGCATCTAAAATCTACTGGGGTTTTTCCTTTGGATACATTCCAATTAGGTCTAATATGACTTATGAACAATCTAAAAAACAATCTATATATCCGAAAAGTTCCAATTGAATTTATAATATGAGTATAAAATAGTTTAACAATTATATTATTGTAGAAACTACAGCATATATAATTTTCCTAAAAACTTTAATATTTTTCTTCTATAACATAATTCCATAACATTAATAAAAACTGAGTATTAAACAATTAAAAATATTAAAATAACATTCAAGATTGAGATAGTATATATTTATTTTAATTTAATATAATGTAAAATTATAATAAAAATGACAGTAGAATAATGAATGTAACATAATTTCAATATATAATAGTATACGAAATTATTATTAATCAATCCTTAAAGAATATGTATTAAAACCGTTATGATTTCCATTGTAAATTCTGAACAACGCGGTGCAAAATAAGTAGAACGATAAAAAATTGATAAGAAATGAGGACTTGAACCGAACTATTGCTTGCATGCTGAAGTCATCGTGTTAACACAAAAAAAAACACGTGGTCGACCTAAAAATGCAAACACGTAGACGAATTCTGCCGAACTTCTTTTTTATTAGATCCCCATTATTTATTATTGGTGTAGTTGTCGCACTTTAATATAACACATGACTTCAGTTCAGCTAATCGCCTAGGGGCAATATTCTCAAAACTTGTTTGAAAGATTAGTTATCTGACGAGCAAAAAAAAAAGAAAAATATATATATATATATATATATATATATATATATATATATATATATGACAAGATAGGTACGGCAAAAGACCAATAACCCTTTAATTATTAATAGTATGCTCGTCGGATGTTTGACACATAATAGTCTCTTATATTTTTTTCCATCGTAACCAGAGGCACAATTGAAGCAACAAAAGGAGAATCTTGTCGTCGACATGAGAACTACTGGCACACAAAAAGGCTTACACGTATAGATATAATTTTCATCGTCGACTAAAAAAATTCTTCGTTAAATATTGCGAAGAGCGACGTGTCATATGTATAAATCAGCAAACGTTAACCAAGGGCGCAAAGTACACGAAAGTTTGTTAAATGTTAATGAACTCATTCGGTGCACATTCGGTACGAAATTATATATATATATATATATATATATATATATATATATATATATATATATATATATATATGTGTGTGTGTGTGTGTGTGTGTGTGTGTGTGTGTCGTTAAAAAATATGTTAAACGAAACATTTTATGATAAGTAATAAGAATCGAAATTACTCAAATTTCTGCATATTAACTTTATAAGCAATAAAAATTGCACACTATAATTATTAAAAAAAAAGAAAATTACAGTATAATGAGGTAAATTTTTCCGTGGTATATTTGACAATTAAACGTAATTACAAGATTTTAAATAAATTTCCATCGATTAAAATTTTATTTTCAGTGTTTATTGTAGAATCATTAAATCCTTCGATCCTAAACTTATATTAATAAATACGTACTATTGATTACTCCATTTATTCTTATAATATATATAAACGCTATTTTATTAAATAATTATCGATGAAAAAAATACTAGTTTTCCGGGTGAAATTTTTACATATGGTTATTGATTAAATAAATATAATAATAACAATCGCATATATAATATAGCAAAATTTACAGACAATTATTGGTCATTTTCTAAAAAAAACAATTACTTTTAGAAATTATCATAACGCGTTTATATAATTATATATATGCCAATTTATAAAAATCGTTATGTACATATAAGACGTATATAAAATGCAGTCAACTGGTATTCGTTGTAATTACTAATTTTTAAATATTATATTAGTTGTTAAGGAATGTCGTAGAAATTCTTTTTTTTAATAGGTGTTATTATTAATTTATTGCGTATATACTCTAATGTAAATTATAATAATATAAAATGATTTTTTGAAAATTAACTGAAAATAAACTAAAAAATTAAATTCGAAATCAGCTACATATAAAATATGCACTTCTGTTTTTAAATAGAATTTTATTTATCTTAAATGTTACAATATGTATTTTTTTTCATACAATACCACCACAAATAAGACAAACACGATGCGAGATACTTTCACATATATGATAATTGTTTACAACGCCTTACAAACAAACGTGCTTTGTCAATTACACTCAATTTACATCTTATTTTTCTATAATGAAAAAAAACATGCAACGAAAACTGGTATGTTCAAAATTCTATATAAAATAATATTTACCTAGTACTATTGGATGAAAAATAAATCACATGCGTGACAAACAAAAGGAAAAAAGCTGAATCAATATATCTTATCGCGTACTGCCAAGTCTTAGCTTCTATGTAAATAGAAGTTAATAACTAAAAATTTAGTTATTTTATTGCAAGAATCAGCAAAAAAAAAACTAGGTAAAACAAAAAGGTTAAATGACTAAAATTAAACGTTTCTTGTGCTGCAATAAAAGTGCATATGTGTTTATTATTCGCATTATTTTCATTCATAACTCATTATGACACGAATGCTAAATTATGGTTACGGAAAAACGACGCACCTTACATGACAATTTATGCAAGAATGACACGAGAAAATGTTAGACGGTTTGCATATTTGCATAATACTATATAATAGTCGAGAACAAAAAATGCATTATCTGCTGAAAAACAATATTCAAAATACACGTTTACTAATTTACTATACAATAGAATGAGAACAAAAATAAACGAATTATAACTGAAATGAATTACGAAAGATGAAATTTAAAATGCGACGGCTGTTTAGTTATATCAACTTAATAGCGTAATTCTGTGTTTTTTTTTAAATTTCATATAAATATGAAATGTTGTATTTAAAAATAAAAAAATAGTGAAATTTTTGTTTCAGTTGAATATGAAACTAATTGGAAAACGTACGGCGAAGTGCCAGCACTGAATATCTATATAGCTGGGCTAAAAAAAAAAGATAAAATTGACCAAGAAAAAGATGAATCGAAGAAATAACAAAAGAGACCAGGACAATTGAAGTTACTAATTGAAGGGCGACCACTTTGGGTCTTGTAAAGAAGTGGTAATATATCCTAAAGCAACAGAATATATTTAAGATCCAAAGTAAATCATAATTTTGTGAATATGTATAAATGTATATTATTGATATTAATTCATCTTTCTATTTTATGAAATAGAAAGATAAATTAATTAACATTTTTTTATTACTATTTCGAATTAAATTAGTAAATTAAAAATTTGCACACACATACGTACATATATATATATATATATATATATATATATATATTTTTTTTTTTTTTTTTTAATCAATAAAATTTACAGATAAAAATTGCGAAAGGCAGATAAATCCAATTCGGTGTGTGGAAATGGTATGCCGGTCGGGGGAATTCAATTGGAAATTCGATTTTCCTTTCCTTTGCATTTCCTCCGCTCGCACCAATTCAACGCTGTATCATTCCAAACTGTCGAAAATAAAACAGCATGCGTGTCTTAAATAAATTTAAAAAATGCTTCCTGACAAAACCAGACATTATATCTATAACAATTTCGATGAATAAGCGAATATATATATATATATATATATATATATATATATATATATATATATATATATATATATATATATATATATAAATATATATATTATATATATATATATATATATATATATATATATATATATATATATATATATATATATATAACGCAAAGAAAAATGCTCTCAGGAAATGACATTTAAACTTTCAGAGGTCAACGCTTTTACGTAACTTTCTCGTTGGTCAGTACTGGTTAACATTATAAAAACATGAATATAAATATGTCATTTTCTATTGTAATATAACTAGAATACATATGGAATACAAATGGAAATAAATATTTCCAGCATTAAAATGTTTTTTTTTAAATAGTGATATATATATATATATATATATATATATATATATATATATATATATATATAACAAAAGTAAGAACAATCATGTTTTTTCTAAATGAAATACGAATAAAAATAAAACACCATGCTATCATATAGATTAAATAGATGTGCTATGTTTGTAAAATGAAAAATCAAATAAATTTAGAGAAATAAAACAGAAATCAGATACTTTAATCAGATATTATGTTGACAATTTTATTTAAAAATCGAGATTATAAAACGAAACATTTAACTTTTTTAATATTTTATGTACATTTTTTGAAATAAAAAATTGACGGCATATATCTGCAAAATTATATTTAACAATGAAACGACGAATAAAAAATGTTACATAATGAACTTCCGACAACGTATTGCAAGTATTCATTGCTTATTGTTATACCATAATTACAGCCTACTTCGAGTTACAATATTTAATAAAAAAAAAAAAAAAACGTTCAAAAGAAAAAATAAAAATACATTCGATTGACAATTTGTCAACAAGTAATCGATTAATACAGACAAATACGGTTTAAAAAACCGATCGTCACACAATACAAAGTACGTCATAATGTGATTGATGTCTTTAAACTTTGACACATTATCAGAAATAGCGAAACAAACGACAATACACAATCTCTCAATGTATCAGCCATCTTGAATGCGAACTATAAAAATGTACCAAACACTATAATTTAATGCTATAATAATATACGGAAAATTGAAATACGTACATACACACAAACGAATAAATAATGATGTGAATATATATGTTCATATAGTTATCAGTGATGTACGTTACATGTAGAAAATATTATGGCATTATTACGAAATGCATGATAAACAAACTTATATTCATAAATGGAAACGTGATAAGGTAAAAAGCGAAATAATTTAAATTTTATTAAATTAACCGTTTTCCATAAAATTGTTTTCTTTTAATTTCGTACTGTTAAAATACAAATTTGCAATCCATATTTAATTTCGACACATAAAATATGGAAAAATCGCAATCTTTACAACTATCACATGTATATTTTCAAAAGATTAAATTGTTAACTAAAAACTAAATATTAATCCAGTGCAAAATAGTGTTTGAGATGAATAGGCTACAACAAAAAGAACGGAAAAGATGAAAAATAGATAGAAGTGAAAGCAAAACAATTAAATCGTTGAAAATAGAAAAAAGCTGGGAAAATTGATAAAAAAAAATATGCAGCTCATTTAGACATTAAATTGCTATACAAATAATTCTTTTGATAAAAAAATGGTAAATATAAAAATAATTTTGTAAGATATAAATTTTAAAATTATTGTATATAATTAATAAACGAACATTTTACGTAAAATTCATCAATAAAATGAATTGAATTTTTAAATTTAAGTAACTATACTATATCTACTCATAAATATCAATGATATCAGATTTATTTGATAACTAAATTAAATTCTCCATCAAACTAATAGTTTTTAAATTTGATATACGATCTGAAAAAAAAGATAGTCATGCATATCATTAGAAAATTATAAATATAAATATAACCGTTTACCCTTCGGAAATATATATAAGTATTAGAATATGGTTTTATAATACAATTCTAAAAATAATAAAATTCATATATGTATTATTTAATATATACGGTTGCTTGAACCAAGAATTTTTCAATACGAGAGATGAACGCGACGACTGAATGAATAAGTTTTAAATACGTGTACGTATTTTTCTTTTAAACATATTATTGACCCTATTCACCTTTAACACGACATTGAACCGTTTACGTATTATATGCTGAAAAATATAGATGGTATTATTTTTCTGTTTCTTAACGTCGGCCCTACAGAAATATCGATTTCATATGTGACGAACACGGAAAGATTGTCTTCGACAGGCAAACGAATATAAGCAAGTAAAAATAATAATAATAATAATGTGTAAAATGGCTAAATTGAGGAAAATAACTAAAAAATGCGTCGTAATTACTATATTAAAAAAAATATTAAAAACATACAAAAATATTTATATGCACATTAATGTTTTACAAACATTTTCCTGATCAACCGAAATGATCACATGACAAATATAGTAAATACCGATATCTAAAACGCTCTTTGATATAATGTATCATAATAATCGAAGGTCATAAAACCTGAAGTTACAAATCAATTAGTATAGATAATTCGATAAATTATTATATGTACAATAATTGAAAATCAACATAAAAAAACATAATATAGATATTTTAATAAATTACAATAATTTATAAAATATAAAAATTCCTTAAATAGTAAATATATTTTCATTCTTTCCATTTATAAAAAAAACTAAGTTATGAAACGTAATCTAAAATGTGTATCGGTCAATGAAAATTTCAAATGTCATGGGGTTCAAGGGGATAAATTAAACGGAACAAAGAAAATTACACAAAGATTTAAAGCACAAAAAAAGGGTACAAAATATACAATGCAACGTTATGGAACTTGGATATGATTAAACCAATTTTCAACAATAAATTTATAATTCAACTTCCGTTATTTATTAAACTTATGTAGCATGAAACAAACAGTATCATAATAAAATTTCAGAAATCAAATTCATAAAATAAAATGTATATGCACATTGCAATTATTTTAAATTATCACAATTTCATTAAATATATGAATTTAACGCTTTTCTCGGCAATCACATCAATAAAATTATTTTGCATATAATGCTTTAACAGCCATGCAATAAAGTATTTTGATAGTGTTGTTTGACATCATCATTCAATACAAAAATTGGTCTCAGCGGCAGACAGGTGACCTTCGAAAGTAATAAAATCTATCGTGTAATATAATTTGATAACTATGATGATGATCATGATTATGATGATGACGACGATGTTCGGTCTCTTCGTGAATGACAAATGACGTTTTAAAAGGGGGTGTGACAATGACGAAATTTTAGATAAAACATCACAACGTCAATAGTATAAAGTATATACCTGAATAACCAATATACAAATTAAGCATTAGAAAATGTACACACACACACACACACACACACACACACACACACATATATATATATATATATACATATATATATATATATATAACATGAGTATATGAACTGAAACCTGTACTCTTTATGGAGATAAAAAAATATCAATCGAATGAACCAACAAGTACATGATTACTCGATTCATCATTAAACATTTTTTTAAATTAAATTGTTGATTAAGTAAAAAAAACATTAACAAATCAATTTATCTTATAATTTAGCGTGAATATTTATTATAAACAGGTTTGTTCAATAGCAGTTAGTAATAGCGTTTAAACGAATGTAGGATTAAAAACTTTTGCCTCATTATTCTATAGCAACTCTAAAGGTACATATTATATAATTGATTTGTACGAAATTGTAATAAAAATAAACGTTAAAGCAATTAGTATTAAGAATAAACGATTAAAATATATATAAGAAAACGAAATAGAAATACATAATTTTTTAGCTAAGCCTTTTAATGACCTAAGGATTTTTAACAATTTTTAATTAATTAATTCAGAATTTTTCAATATTCAATAACTTATAACTTATTATCTATTAGCTTTATATTATAATAGATTCTGATTACAATAAATGTTATCTATTACAAGTTAGGAAATCGCACTAATTTAATTGAACTATTGTTTAAACGATTATATTCTATGTAAATTTAATGTATCTATTGACGAGAATAACTAACAAAAGTTTCAAAACAGAAATACGTTTAAATTATTTTAATTGGGACAATTTTTCATATATAACTGCGTCAAAATTTATAATATAAAAGTTGAAAAATATAATAAATTCATCCACCCAATTATTCTTAAGTCAGATTTTTAAGAAAGTGGAATGTTACATTGTATTTTATGGTATATTGACATAAAAAGAAAATTAAAAAAATACATTTTTGATTTTCACGATTATTTTTTTTGCGTTAAATTTATTAAAAAACTACAATATATTCGACCTTCCGGTTATAATAATAGACTAACTTATATATTTTCGATGCATACAATCGTGAATATTACGATCGAAAAATTTCTATATTAAAACGAACGACACAGCCAGCACTTTCAACGATTTAATAAAATAATAATTCTTCGCATAAAGAATTCACAGAATTGCTAGACACGTTCGAGGATATCATAAATTTTAAAACATCAGAAAAAAAAGTTCAAAAAAGAAGTGCTTGAAGTAAGAATTTTTATTTTAGTACTTTTTTTGAACGTTAGACGTAAAACATTGCACGTGACGATAATATCTGTAGAGCTGTTTATGACGCCATGTGACACGTCTGGCCAAAATAGATTCCGTAGCATTTTATTCTTTGGATCCGACAATACTAAGAAATCAATTTAGATTTTTTTCACATTTTAATTCTATGATTATAGAATTAAAATGTAATGTTTAAATTTCTATTGTGCTGATGTAAATTTATATAGCAAAAAAAAAATAAAATAAAATAAAGAAATCTTTGAGCATCCTCATGTCACCTTTAGCACTGATTGAAATGATTATGATATATGTATTTTATAAGTACACGAATAGTAACGTATATCGAATAAAGCGTCACGCCAATTTAATATTTCGAAATGATACTACACAAATCACGAAGCGTTAAAAAACAAACCAATTGAACCGAACCCATGTCGAAAAAAAGTAGAGTAATTGATAAAATATAATATAAAAAAATGTATACGAATCATTACATTTCAATGCGTAAGAAATGCGAAAGAAAATTTTCTGACAAATATTATTTTTTATATAAATTACTGTATACAATTTACATCCTCCGTTTTGAATGGATCCGAAACTTAAAATTCGCTTGGCAACAGGCAAAAACAAACGATGCCAATGTGCAGTCGATTGTAAGCAGAATTGGCATGAAACAATCAACGCGAAGGTTAATTTAGGCCGCATTAAGTTTTAAACTTCATTTTTGAATAACTTTCAAGGAGTTGAAACAAAATAAAAAAAAGGAAAGCAAGGAATTTATTCTCAGTTGGAGATGCACGTTATTTTCGAATTCTAAAAAGATCAAAAACGATGCTAGACAGTGAATAATGCCTTGGAGTATAAGGAGCACGTGTTAATTCTAATGTGTCTGTCACCTATAAGTTGCACCATATAATATAACGATCGTAACTGTTCACTTTAGTCATAAAATATTTAAAATATTTTTTTCTTGATCTAGCAATGTACAATGTAAAAAAATGGAAATGTGACCCATAAAAGTAAAGAAATCTTGAATTATAATCACTATGTTTTAAGCGACAAAAATAAATCTATTAATATATAGATTGTATGAATACGGCAAACTTGAGATTTTTGTTTCTAAATATGATGATAGTTTCTTTCTTTTCTGACTTCACATTTCTTAGGCACACGTCCAAATCACTTCAAATGCTAATCTATTTGAGTGATCGATTCAAACTTAACAAGATGTACACAATAAAAGTGACCAAAGAGATGGTACTAATCATATATAATATGATGCAATTTAAATTTTGTAAAAAAATATATTAAATTTAAAATTCAAAGCTATTATACACTTATTTAAATGTAGAAGTAAAAATAACATTAAAAAAGAAGATATAGGAACTATTAAAAATAAAATATTACATAAAAACAAATTAAAACAAACCGTATAAAAAGACATTATTAAAATATGCTGATTATATAAATATTCAAAATTATTTTAAAATCGAATAAAAAAACAGGTCGTATCCGAAAATGTTCAGACCAAAATCGGTCACGTTTTCTCGTAGCGATAAAGTTGCGCAGCCTGTCCGTCATTCGCGCACGCGGTTGAATGACAGCCGGAGAAGTGGCTGAAAAGTCTAAAACTCCACCCCGAAAAACAAATAATTCTTTACAGATAATCGCATTCGATCCTTTACAGTAATGACGTAATCGCAATGCAATTACGCGAAATTAAAAAAAAATCACAAGACTACGATGCCCGTTACATAAAACGTGTTCGCAACGATTGACCAGTCTTCTGACCTTCAATACTTTTCCGTATTCATATTTCAAATAAAAAGAAAAAAAAACGTTTACATAACTAAAGACGTCTGAAACGTTTAATTTTACAGCAGTGAAAATTTCACTATTCCCTATCGACAAGAAGCAAGGTCATGGTCAACGGGCAACTCTCATAAAGCGCTTATCCTGTATGAAAGTTTAAACGATTTTAAAAAATATTAATTGAAAACGATATAGTAAAGCGTTTGCAGGAGAAGACGAATAAATTCAATATATATATTTGATTATAGGATAGTAAAAAAAATGACCGAGAGAAGGCGGCAATGGGTATTACGTAACGGGAGGTCAGCATTGAAATAAGTAGGATAATTTAATTACCGTTAAGGTGGTTGTTATGGGGGTTCGTGTCGGGCGACTGCGCCCCCAAAGTCATGTCGGGCTGCGGCCCAGACGTATGGCACCGTCCACGACAAAACCACCGCACACACTGCCGAAGCACACCTTTTTTAATTATCTATATTATGGCCAAAATTACATCGACCGTAAGACCATTACCAAGTAAATATAATTTGATTCATATTAAAAATAATGTTCAATTTTATTTTGAAAAAAAGGTTAATTAATTATGATATACAAATATTTCATTATTTTTTAAAATTCATAAGTTTAATAAAATGACTCATTCCTAATAAAGAATATTAAAAAAAAACAAATTATTTTGAAACAAATATATATTTAATAAATGAATTATATCAAAACATATGAACACATATTTTTTAAATAATTTAGAATTAATGAATAAAATATTGATTATTAGTTTTGCACAAAAAATAAAATAAATATTATTTTATAAAAGAATATAATATTATTTATTTCATTTTTTTGCATTTTGTAAAAAAGTATTTTTATTTGTAAAATAATATGCTGTTTTAATATCTGTTTTTCTTTTATTTAATACCGTATTTAAGGTTGTTAGGATCAAAATACTTATTTGACATATTTGACAAGTTAACTAGGTTAAGACGCGTCAAGTGATATTGTGGTATATAATCGGATTTAGTAAGATAATATTTGAATTTGAATGCAATTGCCTTTAATTTATCTACTTTTTCATTAATTTTGTTTTTTAGATCGAAGTATATATCAAAATGTTAGATGGTTGGTATTGTCGATCCATAGCTACTATGCAGGCAGAAGATGAGGCAGCGGCACGAGGAGCACAAATTAACACATCTCAGTCTAACGACGAATATTCCAGTGAAAGTAGTCAGAGTGAGACGGAACAAATAAATTATAGAGCTCAATATTTGAATCTCAAGAAAAAACTCAAATTTCTCATATATGTAAAAAATCTGTTTTTCATCTTTTCAAATTACATCATTTATTGTTGTTTTTATGTTATATGCATGTTTTTGTCCATTATTTTTAAGGAAAATGAATGTTTTCAAGACGCTTTACGAACATCTCAAAAACGACTTTTAAAGGCGTGCAGAGATAGAAGTTTTCTACTTGATAGATTATTACAATACGAAAAGCCTGAAAACTCGTCTTCCGAGACTGACGAATCAGATTCCTCAGATGATATAGAAACTAGCAAAATTGACACATCAAAGAAGTAATATATATATATATATATATATATATATATATATATATATATATATATATATATATATATATATATATATATATATATATATATACGACCACCCTTTTGCATGCACACAATACATCCGTTCATGCATATAAGTACAATCGTTTTAATAGTGCATTTTATTACAGGAAAAAAATTGATCCAGTATCTACTGGTCATTCAACGGTACCCGTATCAAGTATAACGACTAATAAAACTGGTAATAATGCTAAAAGAAAAAGACCGCCCGCTCCCAAAAAAACAGTACAGAGTGCAACTCTAGCCGTAAACATTTTTTTTAAATTCGTAAACTAACGTCATAGTGAAGTTTGTTTTTATATAAATTTAACACGTTTTCAGGTTCCACCGCCAGTATTAAAATCTTTAAGTTTAACATCGGACGGTCATATGACGCCCGAAGAGGTCGAACGACATTTACAATCGAGGCAAAGCTTTTTAGAACTCGTTCCGGAACGGGCGCCGCCGACGGTGCCCACCGAAATGTTCAGTAACGATCCTTCTTTAGATAGGTAACCGATGCGTATTTTTTTATACGCTCAATGCGATATATCGAAATGCGCATTCGCATAATTAAATTTTGTATCGCTATTTTGCAGCGAATCGAACGACGTTTTGGAAGTTTCGTCCTGTAATATAGGAGAAGAATGGGTAGAATAAGAAACGACATTGTCCACTGCTACACGATGAAATTCGTTTTCGCATTTATCAAATATATATTTATTTATTATCGCTAACGTATTTATTAATTCTACAAATTTACAAAATTAATAAGTCTTCGTATCGTTATGTATAATATTTGTATCGTGTACGTTTTGTATAAAATAAACGAATTTTTAATATTTCTCGTTTGTTTTTTGTGCGTTTAATTCAATATTTTGAAAATCGTAACGATTTTCGTCGTCTTTTTCGATTTCGCACTTCGGAAATCGAGGTCGAATTTCGAGCCGACGTTTATTTATTTATTTATTTTTTTATCAAATTTTGATAATTATTTTCGATTCGGCGATAGACGGTCGACGAACGCGCCGTCCGATCGGTCACATGTTTTGCGCGGGTCGGGCTGTGTTTCGCGCAGGTTTTAGGCCAAACGCGGTTACGTAAACGCGGTGGTGCGCGGAGAGGGGGGCGTTCGCTCTTTCCGAGTCGAGTCGCGACGTTTGACGCGTCGGTGTCGTCGGCGTCATCGTTCCCGTCGTAGATGTGACGTTGTAGAGTCGCGATCGCGATGCAGTCGGCGTGGTGGAGTCGCGTGGCGCTGCTGAGCGTGCGGGGCTTTTGGGGCGCCGCGGCCGCCGCCGGACTGGTCAAACCGAAGCCCAACATCCCCCGTTTGCTGACGGTCGCGTGCGGATTCCCCAAGGATTCGCTGAGAGCACGCAGAGCCCTCGGCCAGTTCGGCGACGACGCCTGGTTCTCCTGCTCGTACAGCATGGCCGACGTCATCGGTAAACGTCGCCCCCTATATTCCTCTCCCTTTCTCGTCGTCCTCGCCCAGCA